>JALLAP010000381.1:0-13410 GCA_036939355.1 Thalassiosira profunda | reverse complement strand
GCGTTTCGGACGTCTCCGCCAAAGCCTTGTCGACAATCGCCGCACTCTCCGCGCGATTGAAAAAGTTGTGGATATCGAAGACGCGCGGCGAGAGGGAGATGACCTCCAAAGACACCGGCAGGGCGCCAGGCACGGACACGTGCGGCAGCTCGAAGATTTCGCCGACGTATCTGGGAGCAAAGATGAACACGCGCGCCGCCTGGACGGCGTACAGGTGCAGCTCTTTCTGTCCATCGCCCGCCGGATCCTCACTGCAGGTTGTTTCATCGTCCGCCGTGCATTCTCCCTGCGCAACCTTTGCTCTCCTCGCAAGAGTGGCGAGCTGCTCCACGCTCGTGATGCGTACGCCTTCACGTGTGTGGAAGTGACAAGGCATGGAGAGTAAGTGGGGCACCGGCACCATCTTCTCGTGATCCAATTGGATGGGAGTCTTCTCAAGCCCCATATCGCAAAACTTCACCATCGACGAATACGATACGCCTTTTAGGTGCGGGGCGCCGTCCAAATAATGCGCAGATTCGTCCTCCCACGTGGGCCCGCAGCCGCCTCCTCGCCCCTCCAACAGCGCCTCCCCGTCCTCGCCCACCGCCAGCGAGTGCGTCAGTAGCGCGTCGAAATCGTACTTGGTGTACTCGTCGAGCGGCTTGCTCGCCTTGGTGCTCTTGGCCCCGGCGGATTGCAGCAGCGCGCGGGAGACGGAGGACAGGCCCGCGGACTCGCCTTTGCCTGACGCCGCCTGGTGCGCGCATGGATTCGGCTCACCGTTGCGGTGGACGACAATGCGCACGCCGCGAAAGGGATCTCCCTCAGTCCCAAAGTCCACCATGTCCTTGTAGATGTCCTCATTCTTTTGGTGGAGATTGCCTTCTCCCGTCTTCACCTTCGGAAGCCGGGTCGGAGGGGACGACGGCGTCGGCGGGGCAGGGACGGCATCGCTCACATCCTGTTGCAACCCCTGCAGCTGCGGAGCGGGCTGCCATATCGACGAGAAAAAATCGACCGGGATGACGTAGGGCGACGCGGCGAGGCCGAGGAGGTATGCGGCGGCGCCGATGGCGGCCGTCTTGACGACGGCAGGGACCGAAGGCGCCATGGTGCATGTGTTTGGCGGCTCGGATTTCGGATTTCGTTGACCAGCCCGCGGGGTATGTAGCCAGTACGATACGTATAATAGCTAACGGATCTCACCGCATGCGCACATCACACCGCACCGCGCAGGCGACGCCCCCCAGTAGTAGCCCCAACCCCCCCATGCGGCAAGCATGGAAGGTCGCCCAGGCCGCGGTGGCCTCGCGGCTCCTGCTCCTGCTGGCGATGACACTCTCGCGCGCCGTCCTCCCCGAGTTTCATCCGGGCGATGACGTCCTGCAATTCGACCTCCGGCTGACGTCATCCGAGGAGGGTGCACCCCCTTGCTTTTGTTTGCAGGGGCACGGCTGCGATGACAATTGGGAGAGTGGGCGCATGGGTGCTGATGGTCAGCTTCGGGGGTGCGCCGATTCGATGACAACACATCATGCCAATGGAGCTGGGAGGCACGCGTGGTTGGATCGATTCTACGCATTCATCCTCCATCCAATTACTAAATGGGACGCTGCGAGGTTCCTGACGCTGAGCGTCGACCCTTGGGCGAGATACCCCCCTCAATCGCTGTCGAACAACACCACAACATATGATCCGATCGATGACCGAACAACATGCGCCGGCGATGCAACATGCCACATGCCCACAGACACAGACGATGACAGGCGCTTCCACCCCTCCGAGCAGGCGCACGCATTCCTGCCATTGTTGCCACTGGCCATTCGCTACACGGCAAAATTCTTGGTGATGGCAGTGCCTTCTATCCTCCCGCCGACGTACGAAGCAACCGCGGCCTTGTCGGCGATGCTGATCAACATTCTTGCCTTTGCGATTGCGGCAGTGTCTCTTTACGACTTGACAACATCCATGTTGAAGATTGATGCGCCTGAAAAAGGTGCGATCAGCGACGACGACGGCGCAATGCAACAGCGACTGGCGAAGACCACAGCGCTGCTGTTTTGCATTAACCCCGCTGGCGTGTTTTTCACCGCCTCCTATTCCGAGTCCATATTTGCCATGTTGACGTTTGCGGGCCACGCCATCTTTGCCAGGGGCCAGCATCGTCGGCGTTGCTTGCAAAGAGACGTTGCAGCAGGGCGAAGGGCAGAGAATGCATGCTGTGTTTCGTTTGGGGCAGTTTTGCATTGGGCATTGCCGACTGCGCTGTGGATTTTGGCGTCGTATACGCGGTCCAATGGCTCGTTTTCCTCCGTCTGGTTGATGTTGGTGGGCCTGGCGAATTGCTGCTCCATTGTTGCCACCAGCAACAGGGCTGCGACACGAAAGGACAATTCAAAGGTGGTGATCGAGTGCATCTCCACAATCCTCCTCCACGGAGGGCTGGCACTATTGGTTTCGTATCCAGTGTACTACCACGATCACCGCGGGCTCAACTTTCACTGCCTGAATGCAACAAACGCCCCGGCTTGGTGTATTGAAAGGAATGGACGCAATTTCTCGCTCTACGCACACGTTCAGCGCAAACATTGGAACGTGGGGCTGTTCCGGTACTACGAGCGCAAGCAAATACCAAACTTCCTCCTCGCTCTGCCGGCGTTATTGCTGAGTTTTGCTGCAGCTGCAATGTGGATCGGGCGCAGTTGGATTCATCACACGACGTGCCGATTGGAACGGGAGGAGGCCCAAGAAAGCCGGCTTGGGAGCGTGTGCTCCTTCCCGAAACGTGTCTGTCTGTGGTCGTTCGATGCATTGAGCGCTTCCTCGTTCGATTTTGTACCACGCAAAAGTCAGGCGGCAGAGGGGAGGAAACAGTCAGCAAAAAATGCTTCAGCCGCACAAGAAGACGATGCATCTCCATGCACAATGCTTCTGGGGCCACGATTCCTTTCCCACTACGCCATCCTTGCGGGCTTTGCATTGGTCGGGGCGTTTCTCGCCCACGTGCAAATTTCCACCCGGCTGATTTGTTCGTCGTGCCCTGCATTCTACTGGTTTTGCTCTGCGTTAGTATTCTACGATGGAGACAAATGCACAGGGAATGAACGCAAAAGTTGGTTTGATCTTTGGTCCCAGACAGTTCTCTACGCTTACTTTGCTCTGTACAACGTTCTGGGAGCTGCGATGCACGTCAACTGGTTGCCTTGGACTTGAAGTTCTAATGAAGTTGTTACCCACAATTTGGAGGCAAATGGATTATCCTCTATCTAGAATGGACGGAAATCCAGCTCATGCGCCACAAATGCAGAAAGACACCATTGAAGTGAACTTTTCTACAGTATGATTTCTATTGCGTGTCTTTCTTGGGGCAGAGGGATTGGTGCATTCCACAGCCTTCCACTTCTTCTAATCCATCTTCATCACGAGCTTTCCGGTGTGGGAGCCCTTCGCCTGCGCCGAAAGCATGTCTTTCGCGCCCTGCTCCGAAAAGGGATAGCTGGGTTCCACCACCGGGATCTTGAGCGTGCCCGCCGCGAGCTTTTCCGCAATCGCATCTTGCACGGCGGAATCGTTGCTCAGGCAGTAGAATCCCGCAAAGGCACGAGGCGCGTGGCCCTTGGGATCGAAGCCGACATCGAACGACGCAATGGAGACAAAATTCCCAGCTGACTGGAGCACCAGTTGGGCGTGCGCCCACCCCTCCGGTTCCCCGGTGGTATCGATGACCGCATCGAGATCCTTCGTGACCTCCCACCATTTCGTGTCGCGGTAGTTAATGATCGTGATCCCCTCGCCGAGGCTCTCCACAAACTCCTTGTTGCGCGGCGAGGCGGTGGTATACACCTCGGCTCCTTTCTGCACGCACAACTGTACGGCAATCATTCCGACGCTCGTAGGCCCACCGAGGATCAGAACCTTGTCGCCTTTCTTCACCGCAGCGCAATTGTTCACGATCTGGTACGCAGTGGTTCCGACCAGCGACGACGCAGCGGCCGCCTCGTGCGAGAGGCCTTCGGGCTTGGCGCTCAACCGCGCCACCGGGACGGCGACGTACTCCGCAAAGGTGCCCCCGACTGGAAGGTCGCCCTCGTCGTGCTTGCCCTGGCCCCATTGAACGCCGAAGACTTCCTTCCCGACCGGCCACTTCGCCGCATCGGCGTCGTCGACTTCGTGGATGCATCCGCTGTAATCGTACCCGACGGTGAACGGGAGCGGCATCGCCCACCCGGCGTCCTTGAGATATCCTCCCAGCACCTTGTAGTCGATGGGGTTGGACGCCGCGGCGGCCACCTTGACGATGGCGATGCCGGGCGACGCCTTGGGGGTGGGCACCTCGTCCAGCGAGAGGACGGAGGCGAAGTCGTCCCCGCCCTTGTTCGCGTGGTAGCGGATCGCTTTCATCGTGCCGAATGCTTGGGAGGGAGTGCAGTAGGTGCCAAGGAGGATAGAGGCTACAATTGCAATCGCGATTGGTTGCATTGTCTGTGGTGAATTATGAGTGATGGTGTGCTGGAGCTGGAGTAAGTGTGCTGGTGGCTGGCACGCACGTGGTGGCAAGGCAGGAAAGTCGGCATGCAGGATTCTCCACAACCAACCACATGCTTGAGCAGTTTTTCTTGTTCCTCCAATGGTTGCCTTCTGCCGGCCACTCAACGCCCCGACGATGCACCGTCGCGTCAAACCCCCTTCACAGTCCTGCCATTTCCCATCACCGCGCAGCGGTGATGGGAACTCGCGGGCGGCGCGGGCGGGCGGGGGGAGCGGGAGCCTTTGTGTCAAATTTGGGTGACATAAAGAAGTGAAAATCAGCGCGTGGGAATAGTACCTCTTAAAGATACCTTTGGGATTGCGAACAGGTGAGGTCAAAGCTAAGGGGACGGTCGGGGCACTCCTCGGACCACCAACTCGACATGGCCCACATTCGTCCCGTCTGCATACTCATTGCAGCGGTGAACATCGCGGCCTACCTCTACATCTTCTTCCAAGCGCTGACTAATGGCGCAAGCCGCGGCGACCGACCGCTGGAAGGGCCGTTCAGCCTGCGAGTTCCCCAATCCGTCGTTCAATCTCAATTGCAAGTGGTCGTTTCGAGAGAGATCTGCCCCCATCCGGTTGTTAGGGTGCGGCTCATTGGGCCGGAGATATGTGCCTTTCCTCCCCTGAGAGCGGGTACGAACGCAACTACCTCGTCAAAAGATGCACACACATTTGCAGTGGATCTGCGGAAGCTCAACCTTTTGGCTGGTGAATACAAGGTCGAAGCATCGCTTCTGCGTTGCAACAGCGAAGAGGATGACAGTGGCGCTGCACCCATCGAAACGGCACCAATAAACTGCACGATTGTATCGGAATGGAACAACATCCTTCAGGTGTCCACTGGCAACGTAAGATGGGCATGGGTTCCACATCAAACGGGTTACGTATTTGCAGAGATTGACGGTGCAACAAATAGCGCGGTACTCGACAACCTCGTCACACTGAAAGATGGGACAGCAATATCAAAGCCAAAGTCTTTGCTGAATGCTGCCGGCAATCCACAAAGAGTCCTGCAATACTTCTCGGCGCTGTCAAATTACGAGTTAGTGTGTTGGCTGGGGGACGACGACGCGCAGCGCTACTACCAAGCATTTATGCAGTTATTCCCCCTCATTGGTTCCCAGCGGCCGTTCAAATTCAAGTACATCAGAATGCTGGATGTGTCCGATCCAACCAAAGACTTCTCCGATACCACGCACCAAACCTTCGACAAGTGTAAAATCTTCTTCATCAGCTACTCAAACGGAATTGATACTGACAGTTCCTCGATGGTGTACGGGCAGGAAGTTGCAACTCTTGTGGATCACATTGAAAAGTCGCACCCAGATCAGACATATCCAGCGTGGTTTTTATCCCAGCGGTCGACTGCATCATCATCTGATACGGGAACTCGCTGCCACGAGGATAGTGGATTGCAAAGAAGTCCCGATCGAATCCACAAATTCAACGAAGCAGCCCGCGGCATAATCCACGCCCACAACTCTCCGCACATTCGGTACCTGGACAACTCTGACCTTTCTGAATCCGTGTGGCCTTCTCCAGGAGCGGACCTCAACACCATCAACAACCAAATACTATCGGCAGTGGCAATGCGGTGCCTGGAGGAAATCGCTGAAACAGTGCAGATGTGGCGATCAAGCAATCAGATCGGGACGCAGCGCGGCCTCGTGAAGAATGGCACGCTGATCTCCAACGACGAGCTGTATAAGAACCCATACAAATGGGACAAATAGTAGCGCTTCCTTGCTCTACTCGTCGTGGATTTCTCTGTCTCTGCCCCCGAGCGAATCCAACGCAATCCCCTCGGAGTCCTCGAACGTCGATGGCTCCCTGTCGACGAAACTGTTGTACAGACTTTGCAGATTGTAGTCCCCGGCCGACAGCGTTTGCAAACACAGGTAGCATCGCATCATGACGCCAATCGATCCCATAAAGACGAACCATCCCAAGAGGAAGATCCCTACGTTGTGCAGTCCCTTTAGTATCCCCTCGCGCAATTTCCCTTGAATGGGATTGTAGTACCATATTTGGTTGGCAAGTGTTGATAATATGTCGCTTCTAGCATCTTCGTGCATGTTGCTGTTGCGTGTTCTCAGTAACGATCGTCTTTGTATTCCAGCAGCTGATCCGTCCGTTGCTGCAAGTACTTTTTGCGTTGCTTCGTTTTGCAATTCAGGTGATCGGAGATTGTGCTGATACATGCATTATTGGTTAGCACAGTTGTTGAGCACAGAGATGCGTGGTGCAGGTGCACACACGCTTGCACTGCCAATTTCAGTGCCCCTTCCATCCCCTCACCTGTTGGTCAGCCGCCCTGCGTCGTTTCCAGTTCGCGTAGGAGGAGACAACCACATCCGTCGCCGTCCTCGTTGACTTCAGTTGTCCGTCCCTGCTGCACCACAACGCGCCGAGGGAGAGCAGCGCGAATGAGAGGATGCGGTTGCTGCTGAGCCACATGGCTCCGTCGAATTGCAATGGCAGTAGCGATGGGAGCCAGGAGACCCGCCACGGGCTTCCCGTGCTCCTCGTCCCCTCCCTTCTCTCCCTTTGCTTGAATTCCTCTGTAGAAAGTACGTAGGAATCAATATCATGAGAGGCCGAAAAAAAAAAAACTCCTCCCCTCTTCTCCCTCCTCCTTCGTCGAGGTCGCCACGCCGCTCACCCATCACCGGGGGCAGAGGCCAATTCACGTTGACCACGATGAGAGCGTCAATCAGTGGCGGGCTCGCACTTCTGGCGGTGGCATCCTCTCCATTGATGCATCGAGCTGATGCGTTCTCCTTCCGCCCATCATCCTCGCATCGTCGCATCGATGGCTTGTGCGCCCCAGGATTTGCAAATCGCCACCGATGTCCAGCGATCGGTCGACCTATCTCCATTGGTCTCTACGCCATCCCTGACGTGTCATCTCTACCGCAATACTCCGAGGCCGCATTTGCAACATCAACATCATCGGCACCACCAATATCTCCGCAAATCCTAGCGACAGCATCCGCGGCGGTGACCTACCTCTCCCTCATCCTGTACTTCGACCGCCCCCGCGGATCCCTGGCGATACCCGACGCCGAATCAACGCTGATAATCCAACCCAGCCGCGTGCCCGGCGCCGGACTCGGATTGTTCGCCGCCCAATCTCTGCCGAAGGGCACCGTTCTCGGGACTTATCCGGGGGTGTTGCGACCGGCGCGGGCGTTTTACGATGGCAAATGCCGGCAATATCCGAATGCGGTGGGGTACTCTTGGAGGTTTACCGATGACCAGTATGTTCTCGATCCGACGGACAGTGCGGGGGAGATACGCGACGTCTGCCTCGGGGGGAGCGAGGTGCCATTGTCCAACGCAGTCTTTGCGACATTGCTGCGGTTTACGGGGGTGAACACGATGCTGTGCCGTATCAACGAGCCGCCCATCGGTGCCGGGGGGTGCAGCGTGAACGCAAGGGAGAATCTCTCGACGAGGGAGGTGGTGTTCGAGTTGGTGCAAGATGTCGTTACCGGCCAGGAGCTTTTTTTGGATTACGGTTTAGACTACGATCGATCGGGGTACAGGCCTCGGCCAGAGAATGCCGGCGATGGAAGATAATGTCAAGGGAATGAACAATAGATTGCGGGGGTATGGAGTAGGTGCTGGACACATGGCTCTACTGACCAACTCATCATTTACACTTATACATCGTTCAACGTTTATTCACAGGGGAGCCACACCACTCATACTCCACATCTCACTGCGATGGAACACCCTCGATGACCTTTCGTTGCTCAATGAAGTTCTCCACAATCGTCGTGGGATCGGCATTGCCTCCCGCGAGCTCGTTGGGCAGGAATTGCTCAAACCCATCGGCCAAAAACTTGGGCAGGTCCGACGCCGGGATCATGTGCACCTTCTTCTGAAAGTCCTTTGCGAGCATTGGTTTCATGATCTCCCAAATGGAACCGAACCACGACGGCGGGTTGACGATGAGGAAGAGGCGCACTCGGACCGGGATGCGTCCCTGCAACATCTTCATAAAGTTGAGACAATAGCTCACGGAGAAGTTGGTGAAGCTCCAGTCGTCCATGTTGGCGACGAACCCAATTCCTTCGGTGCAGGACTTTTCGGACGCCTCAACCATGCAGCTCATGCAGTATGCGAGGTTGTCAATGATGGTGGAGGTGGGCGTCTCCTTGGGAAAGTACCGCGATGGGCGCATATAGAAGCAGGCGTGGCCCTCCTTCGACTCGAGGCCCGGCGGGATGAACAACGTTTTGGTCAGCAGCTGCTCCTCCAAATCCGCGGCCGTGAGCGTCAGATATCGGCCATCGTACTTTTGCATCACCTTGTAGGCCGCTTTCGCGTTGAACTTCTCGGGCCCGGGGCTGCAGCGGGCGAAGCGCAAGTACATGGCATCGTCGAACTGGTGGTCGCGCGGCTGAGACTCCCACTTCTGCTTGAGGGCATCGACGGCCGCGCGCTCGTTGGGCGAGAGGGAGGCCAGCTGCTCTTCGATGGAGCGTTCGCCAGCGGGCTGGGGGCGATAAGGCATGGGCTTTGGGGGCGGGCGGGCAGCGGTCTCCGGGAGAGGTTTGACGGCAGTGGTGCGCCGGGAGAGAGGGAAGGCGGCCATTGTGGGCAAGATGGTCGGTGTGTTGGTGGTGTGGCGTGTTGTGCTCGCGCGCTGGAACGTTTTATGCGCCGATCGTCGGCGCTGAGAGCAAGAAGCTGGAGCCACATCGACATCTTGGCAAGAAGCTGCAAGCAGTTTTTGGCTCGACCATCTTGGGATATGCGAAGTTTGATCGCGAATATTGCTATGCGAAGTTTGGCGAGTCCCGGTGGAAATTCAGCCAGTCACGAATGAGAGTTTTTTGAAAAATCAGTTCGACATTTCAAACTGAGAAATCAAAAGGAAGCCCCAGCGCACTCTGAAAGCGGAGGACCGACGATGAAATAGCGCCGTTGGGGGGGTTGGCTGGACGGAGGACCAAACAAACAAAATGGAGTATCCGCTGTCTGCGGCTGTGGCGGCCACCAACCCTCTTGGCTTCAACGCGGGTGGCATTGTTTTGCAATCCCACCAACCTCCCGGCCAGAATGCGACTGCGGGTTGGCTGTCTACCGAGTTCCAGGCTGCCCTGTCGGACACGCTCGGGACGAGCACCTGGGAAGACGACGGCGTTGGATTGGACGACCTTGCATCGGCCCCCCTTCGCCTCTTTGCCGATCAGATTGATGCGTCCGCGAACGCGCTTGCCTTGGGAGCGTCTGCGGTCTTGGCAGAGCTCGAGTTGAGGTCGTCGCCTCCAACCGACCATTACTTCCAAAGCCTGGACGGAGCGGCGCTGCATAGAGACTTTTCGCAAGCCGACGAGTCTCGCGTCCTTCCGCAGACCGATGGCGCCAGCTGGCTAGAGTCCATTCAAAGCGAAGTGTCGGTCGTAGAGTCATGGGATATCGAGGCAGAGAAGCTGACGGAGATTGCCCTCGCGGCGTTCCACAGCCTGAAGAATGGCTCGGCGGACATTGTGGCGAACGCCACACGCGAGGCATCTTTCGCGCTGGCAACGGCAGCGGATGGATTGTACCAAGAGGAGCAATTGCAGCACGAGGAGCGGAAGCAGGCACAGAAGATGGCGAACCTGAAGCAAGTTGACCCCACTCTGCTTGAGGACGAGACGTGGGTGTCCAGAGGCTTTCGCGTGGAAGACACCATTCAGCCTGAGGCGGCGTTGGAGGCAATCCAATCGCTGTCGCTCAGAACCTACAAGCTCAAAGACGACACGGATCTCGGCGTGCGCAAACGCGAGCGAAGAACGCGGCATCACGTCGGTGTGGTCGACAATGAAACGGACCCGGCATCAATTTTCTCCTACAACATTGGGGCAATCTCTAAGTTGGCAACGTCCCTCGACCTGCTGGCATCCAAAATTGCCGCATCGACAACGTTCTCGCGTCAATCATTGCTGGAGGAGAAAGTGTCCCAGATGAGAGCTCATACCGAGGCCCAAAGCCACGACAGTTTGTACAAAAGCCCCAGCCAATTGGCTTCGGAGGTGGCAGCGCTGGAGACGGAGGCCGCTCTGACCCGCATCGCTCGCCTATCTCAGGCGGTTGTCCAGTCGACGCGCATCAACTTGATGCGCTCCAAGCTTGCATCGCGGTCGAAGCTCGACGGACTCAATGGGCAGTCGTCTGAACGCGTAGCCATGGTCGAGCGCGAATCGGCGTCCGCCCGAGAGACGCATGCAGAAGATGCCGAAGCGTACGTCGACCAATTGCTGATAAAACTCGACACCATTGGCAGGTTGAGGACGGCATGGAATTCGACGAAGAGGTGAGTTGAGGGGTGCGCAGGTGCGGAGACTCGACCACTTCTCAATGTCTCACTCAACAATCTCTGCGCAGAGAACTACTCGAGATGGAGGAGGATGCAAACATTGAATCGCACGTGGCGAAGGAAGAGGTACACGCAGAAGCGACAGTCGAGCGGGAAAACGAGGCGGCGTCGCTCGATCGGATCAAGCTCGTGGGGAAGGCGCGGGTGGACGAGGTCCTCCACTCGATCGAAAACATCTTTTGGCACCTGGCCGGTTGTTTGCAGCACGTGGTCACGCCCGAGGGACGGCAGCAGTTCTTGTTCTACATTGGCAGCGCGGCACTGTTGGTATTTGCGGCGTCGACAATCAAGGAGATGATTGCATTAATCTGCCTCTGCGTCTTGCGGTTCTTCACGGCGCCTCGACTGGTGCGCGAGTACGGCAACTTGAGCACCCAACCAAAGTGGAGAAACAACGCCGCCTCAGAGAAAGACATTGTCCTTCCTGCGGACATCAAAGAGCGCATGGACGTGATTGTCAAGGTGGCGTCGGCTGCCAGCAGGAGACGCTTTCCTCTTCGGAGTGTGCTGATCCACGGCAGACCAGGGTCTGGCAAGAGCCTGGTGGCCAAAACGATAGCCAAAGCCATACCGGAGCTGCCATACGCTCTAATGAGCGGAGCCGACGTCTTTCCAATGGGTAGGCAGGGTCCGGCCGAGTTGCGCAGACTGCTCGCGTGGGCGAGCAGCAAGCGCCACGGCGGCATCATCATCATTGACGAAGCCGAATCTTTGCTTGCAAGCCGATCGAAGAGGTCGACCAAGGAGGAATCGAACAAAACACTGGGCAGCGAGAGCTCGGCGTCGTCTCCAGGATTTGCCAGAGACTGCCTCAACACCCTGCTGAGCATGACTGGGAGCTTTGGCAATATCATGCTGATTCTGACGACGTCCAACCCGAGCGACCTCGACGAGGCCGTGCTGGACAGGATGGACGAGATCATTCACTTGCCACCGCCGGGAGCGGAGGAGCGAGGCGTGTTGCTTCGGAACGTGTTCAATCGGCAGTTTGAGGAGACGAAGCACGACGCGCAGCAAACGCTTTTGAGCCAGCTCACGACGAGAATACGAAAGCGAAGCGCCAGGGCGCGTTTCGCCCACAAATTTGATGCAGAGAGTTGCATCGCAGATCTGGCTTCGGACGCAAAGACTGGTGGATTCAGTGGTAGAGAGCTGGAGAAAATTGTGAACGGAGTTCGCCACAAGACCTATGGAAGCGATACCGGTGTGCTTAGCATCGATCTGTGGAAGCGAGAGACCGAGACCTTGCTCGCCTCAATAGCGGCCAAACATTTGCTAAAGAAGTAGGTCGATAAGACAAACTCTGCGCCTTCGGCAGCGAGCCAAGTCGCCTCTCCGATGCCATTCAATTTAAGAGCGATGCACCTAAATGGGCACTATCTAGCAACTTATCGGTAGTCTCTATCTCCGTAGGGACTTTATAGACCTCTTGATCTTCCGGCAGGCGCTGTCAAGAGCGACCTCTGCGGTATGGAAGTAGGCGCTCGTGTACAAAGTGATTTCACGGTTGCTTTTGACGCGTTCGACGTCCCGCACCACCTTGTTGCACTCCTCTTCCGAGTACCTACGCAGCAAATGCTTTCGCTCATAGAAATTGAGCGTCAAGGCCCGCAGATTGGGCTTCCGCGACGATGCAGCCTCCGACTCATACTCGTCCACGTGCCGCGGATCGTGCTGGTGATACCCCCAACCGATGGCGACGGGAGGCCCGTGGCTCACACATGGGTGATCTCCAAGAATGATGTCGTAATCTCGGACCTGTACGGTCCCAAACGAGACGCTCCTCTGAGGTGGGGTACGCTCCGGAGGGTCGGATACCCTCGACTCTGCTCGGAGAATGCCGCGCCTGCTGGTGTTGTGTTCAGGCTCAGAGGCGATGTGGGCAAAGCTGCCGACCGAGGATACACTTGTCTCCGGGCTGGTGGTATCGTCAACGTCACACTTCGAGTGTGCGATGACGTCGGCGATGCACAGGCTCTCCGTCTGCGCCTCTTTGAACTGGCGCCCTTGCATCGGACCGTCCGCGGGCGTCACCCGAGCCGCCGAGCGCGTCTCGCCTCTGCTAGCAATCATACTTGTGTCTCTATCGGCCGCGCAGATGCAGAGCCCCACCCGCCGAGCCGACAAACAAGGCCGACGAACAGAGCCGACAAAAGTTGTGGTGCCCTCGCTTCGCTTCTGCTTTTGCACGACCGAGCGTTGCGTTGGGTTCGGTTCGCACTAATCTCTTTTGAGCGGGGCTGACATTTTGGTTTTGATGTCGTATCGCTGAACTGCCCCTTCCGCCTTGCTTCCGCCCTTCCGCCAAAAGCCACCAACCTCGCTTGCAGCACGAGCGTCAACGATGCCAAATGAAGAGGTACAACGCAAAGAGTCATGCAGCACGATAGCACATCCTGAACAAGGGTTTGACTACTGAGTACTCTAACAATATTCCAAACAGCTACTCTGGGTAGCGGACAAAGCAACGATGCACTGCACTTCTTTCGGCCTCACAAAAAACAAAAATGGCCTGGAGA
>JALLAP010000380.1:0-13719 GCA_036939355.1 Thalassiosira profunda | reverse complement strand
CCGTATTGCCTAATCCGAGTACCGGATTCAATCTGGCTGGGACGGACAAAACCCACCCAGCGCTCAATAGTGCATGAAGAGTGCACGCAGTAGTGTGCTCGAAGGTGCTTGCAGAGCGCTAGTCAGCCCACCCTCTTCGAGTGAAAAGGGTGCCTGCGATGATAGATCCGCCGACGTACCGGTGTCAAGATACGACGACGGTAAATATCCTCGCAGGTGCCCGTAGCTGGAGCGGGGGCAGATTGGGGGCAGCAGGAGTTGTGTTCTTTTCTATTCTTTTCGAAGTGGCTGGGGGTGACATTTTCAGTGCCCGTTGGATGGCACCGAGGGAAACCAGCAAAACCATTTCTGTTGTAATGTCACACAAGCGGCAAGGAGGGTTAGTAGTACAAAACATACCCGTCGCCGCACTCACCGGGCAGCGTGCCACTGGCCGCTGTGACACCTCGGTTTTGTGGCGCGGATTTGCGACGTGTAATTTGAGACACTTTTTGCTGAGCGCCACGCAGCGCAAGAGCCATCCACCGCCAAACAACCTTGCGACGCGGGCGCCGAGGGTGATGCGGCGATGAGCCAGGCAATGAGCCTCCGCAAATGCCTTCAATTCTGCCTCCTCGGTCAGGCGGGCGCCTTTCGGGCGGCGACGGCACCTGCAATTAGGAGGATACCGTCTGCTGGGAGAAGGCAGACATGTGAACTGATGGCTGTGGATGCACCATCCGACAAAGCAATTGGCTCGATGAAAAGAAAGTACAGCAGCATCTCCGGCGGGATTAGAGGTAGCGGATCTCCAAATCGCGATGGCGAGGATGCGTACGATCCAGTGTGCCGCGTTGTTGCAACGTCGGATGGAAAGATATCGCGGCTGCCGGCCACAGCGTCCCTCTCTCAGTCATCTCAATCGCTCCTCGAGAAGATAGAGCTGTTATATTCAGTGCAATCGCAGAAGGAGTTGCGAGATTTGGCATACGTGCTGCCCCGATCTGCAGACGAGAATGGGGATCAAGATGAGCTACCGTTTGATGCGATGGAGGAGACGGAAGGAGGGGCAGTGAATGGGATGCCGAGGGCAAATACGTTTGGGGGTGCAGAGCAAGAGGAGAAGCTGATATCCATATTGGAAAAGTCGTTGGATGATGGGGGATTCAAGCTGATGGATCAACGAGATATGGACCTTTGCTCGGCATTGAATGCTGGCTACCTTCTGAGGCTGTCGTTGCTTCCGGATGTGAAAGATCTGGATCCGTGCATCGGGCTGGAGTTCTACCCCGAACTGTACGGGCAAAACGAGGAAGGGGAGAAAATCACAACTCCTACGCAAGAGAACAGCCTTCTCTTTGATGGTAGAGTGCTCATTTTTCGCAGGGGATACTCGAAGGAAATCACAACCGGGCGGCTGCTCCTTCAGAAATTAGATTACCTACAAGCCAGTCTCGTGCAGAGATCTTCAACCGCCGTGACAAGGAGATTGGGAGCTATTGAGCAGCGGGTGGAGAGTTTCGTGCTTGATATACTCTCCCAATTGAACGAGCAATTGCAAGGCTTTGCCATCAATCTGCTGGAGAACTTTGGCCTGACGAAGAACGAGTTTGTCGCCAGCTTCTTATCGAGAGGTGACAATTCTAACAACACATCAGATGAAGAGGATACAGTACAGAGCTCGGAAACGTTGCCATACAGTCGTAGGAACAAGATCTTCAAGCTGGGGCGATACCGGACAGCGACGTCGGCCATACCTGATGCAATTGATCTTGATGATGCACTCTCTCCATTCCTGCTGTGCGAGGTGGGAGAGGATACGGCAGAAGGCCACGTTGAGCAAGATATCGTTGATGAGATTGATTCTGAGAAGATATTGTGCCAGTACGACGACACGCTCTTTTCGATAGAGAATTCAACATCAGACGCTGTGGAATCTTCCTACAAGCCAGCCGCGGTCCGCCTGCTGGAGCGGGTGAGCATTCAGAACACGGTAAATTTTCTCTCCAAAAAGGGCAGGCGTGAATTGGTCAAGAACTACTTCCGATCGAGCACCCTCGTCGAGCCGGCATACGAAGAAGTTATTGCAATATGGAGGCCTCTACGGAAGAAGAAACGACAACCAATACAACCTCCCAAGTGGCTTTACCAGGCAGCTGAGGTGTTCGATGTGGAGAATAAACTTCCAGAGCGCAGGAACGACACTGCTGCTGACGATGGCCCGTTGCCACTCGAAATAAAAGCATTCTATGATGTTCCCATGGCAAACGTCGAGGCGGTACTGCCAAAGACGAGGCTTGTCTTTCGGCCTGCGGACGCCATAGTCTTTGACCTCGTCAGCGTGGTCAGTTTCCTTGCAGTGGCTGGATCGGTGAAGTTCGACAGCCCAAAGCTCGATCTGATTGCACTGGTATCGTTGGTCTTCTTCGCAGTGCGGACGTTTTTCCGATACAGCAACAAGTATGCGCGCTACGATCTATTGGTGAACAAGTTCTTGACGCAGAAGATCTCGCACCGAGGTCCGGGAGCCTTGAAATACATCGTATCAGAGGCCAATTCCAACAGGGCCCTGAGAGCAATGCTGATTCGAGATTGGCTGAGCAATGAAGAGGTATCGAGAGCTGCAAAAGTGGACTCGTTGGATGACGCCATTTTGCGGCAAGCAAAGTCTTACGTCAACGAACGGTCGTCGTTAGGTGCATCACAAATTGACGTGGACGTTCTATCCGCGCTGGAGGACTTGCAGCGTCTGGGACTGATCGATGGAAGCGCCGTAAAAGAGGAGCAAGAAGCCAAAGACGCCATCAAACAATTGTGGGACGAGGCGCTGGAATAGCCTTTTATGTTACAGCACATAATGGACAGAAAGAGCATTGGGAAAAGAATGAAGCCTACAAGACATGCACCCACAACGAAGCTCGCCGGGCATACAAAGCACCGAATGAATGATGCCTACCCAGCAGCGAAGTCGCTCAGAGATCCTCCGCCTGAACGGAACGCCAACCCTGTTTATACAGGAGGTACGCGTAACTGTCGGCCCTCTTCTTCTCGTGTCCCTTGTGCTGAAACTGTCCATAATCCTCGGCGCAAGGCAGCTTGATGTTGAGGATTCCCGACCAGGGATCGTTCTCGAAGAAGACGGCGCGGTCCTCGGGCTTGGCCGACGAAATGACAAGCAGCACCCCGTGATCTTTGTTGAGGAGACGGAAGCACTCGCTGAGCGCATGCCGAGCGTCGGTAGTCGACCCGGCGCCGCAGAGGATGACGTCCAACGTCTTCTTCATCACAATGAGATCAAAGGTCTCGTCGGAGTGGGGGAGCCCCTCGCAGATGTCGCCCACATCGAACGTCATCTTGGGCGTGCGAGCGTGCATCTGGCTGTGGTCGTCACGCGCCTCGACTCCGGGCAGTCCGAGCGAACTACGCAGCAGCTCCTCGCGCTCCATGACGCTGCCGAGGTGCCTGTAGAAGTCATGAGAGTACCACTGCTGCATCTTTTGGATCACGACGTCCGACCAATCAACGTTGACGATGTCCGTGAAGCCGTCGTGCAGCATGGACTCGCCCAGTTGGGAGGTGCCACATCCGACGTGCAGCACGCGTGCCTACGTGGTGACGTGAAATGAGTGAAGTGCTGACAACTGAGTGAATTGCTTGCCAAGAGATGTATTCGCAAGTTCATCTCACCTTCTCCTTGGGAGGAAACTCCCACACTCCCCGGCTCGTGGGTGGGGACGGATGCTGCCTCGCCTCCTCGTCGAGGAAATCGCCCGTGGCCATCGGACGATGCCCCACGTGAGCGCGATGCTCCTGCTCGAAGTCCACAAGGCGACGAATGGTGATGACGCCTCCCGGAGGCGGAGCGGTCGTGTTGGAGAGGAAGGTCGGCGTGAAGAGGTGCTGGAAGACGCCGTAGCTGCTGACGAGCCAATCGCAGGGCTGTTCTTCGCGAGCGTACCTATATTGTCAGAGGGGTGAAAGAGATGGAGGTGAGCGTAAGCGTAACCGTGAGCGAGATATACACAAGATAGGAGAGCAGCAGAGATACGCAGCTGACTCACCGCTCGTTCCAGTAGCACTTCTTGCCGTACGACGACATTGTTAAAGGATAACGAGTGTGCAGAGGCGTTGTTGCTAGCCTGTTCATCACAGCGTGCTCCAACTCTTGACGCCGTTAGGAAGCTGTTGAAAAGGGCTCTACTGGGTACGTAGGAACCAGTAATCTTCGATTCGACTGAAACTCGAGAGCGCAGGGATCGAACAGCCTTGAACAGCCGTCATTTCTCAGCGACCTCCGCCAACCCCTCCTCCTCCGCCCTCGCCAGGCATTCGGCGTCGTCGCGGCCCTCCTCCATCGCGCTACCATTCTCCGTCGTCGGCGCCTAGCATCCGCATCCCCTCCGCCTCGCACCATCGCCCCCACCGCCGCCGCCCTCGAGCAAGTCCTGCTCGAGCTCGCAACAACGCCGCCACGATGAGCGCCCCAAGCACGACGGCCGCCTCGAGGCCTGGCGCGATGTCGTTATTAGACAAGTACGCGCAAATTAATGCGTCGATTGATGACGCCCGCCGTCGTGTCGCCGACGCCCGCGCCGCCCTCGAGCAGAAGCAATCGCACAGCGCCCGCCTCCGCGACGAGCGCGAGGGCATGCTCGCCGAAACCGAGGCCGCCAACGCCGAGAAGGCCAAGCTCGAGACGGACCTCAAGGCGGCGAAGGACACGTTCAAAGCCAAAGCAACCGAGCGGGAGGGCGTGGAGCGGGCGCACCGCCTCGCGAAGAAGCAGCACGCGGCCATGCGGGCCCGCATCGACGACGAGCGCAACGCCTTCCTCGAGCGCGGCCGCGAGTTCCGCGCGTCGTGCAAGCGGACGCGGGNCCAGCAAAACCATTTCTGTTGTAATGTCACACAAGCGGCAAGGAGGGTTAGTAGTACAAAACATACCCGTCGTCGCACTCACCGGGCAGCGTGCCACCGGCCGCTGTGACACCTGATCTGATCGGGCGACGCCGACCTCACGACGCGGTTGCGAGGGGGCACGCAGCAAATACATCTCGCGCCGAAGCACCGTAGCCCCTGCCGGCTACACGCTAGCTCCATACGTGCATCCTGTCGGTCGATGTCCCCGACGCTGCGTCAATCGACGTTCTGGCCTTTGGCCCAACCGCCTTTGGCGCAATCTGGCCTTCGGCCCAACCGCCTTTGGCGCAATCTGGCCTTTGGCCCAACCGCCTTTGGCGCATTCTGGCCTTTGGCCCAACCGCCTCTGGCGCAATCGTTGCGTCGATCGACGCTGCGTCAAACGACGCTCTGGCCTTTGGCCCAACCGCCTCTGGCGCACCTTCGCGTCAAACGACGCTCGGTCTGTCCTGGTGTGGCTATCCGCCTCTCGACAGACCGGCCCCGAGTACCTCGAGGACTTTTGCCCGGAGCGGTGGGATCGGCCCGGTCGCCATCCCTCTGCACACCGTGCAGGAAGCCCACCGCCATCGCGTCAACCTGACGCTGCGTCCCACGCTGGCCTCTGGCCCACCCGCCTCTGGCGCACCTTCGCGTCAACCGACGCTCGGTCTGTCTGGGTGTGGCTATCCGCCTCTCGACAGACCGGCCTCGGGTGCAAGGTGCAATCATTCCCTCGGCACCACGAGGACTTGCCCGGAGCGGTGGGATCGGCCGGGTCGCCTTACCTCCGCTGCAACCTGCAGGGGGCCCACCGCCTGACTGACTCACCTGGGACACGACGGCGCGGGCCCTATCCCGCACCGCACGTGTCGCCGCCAGCCATCATCCTTCTCGACCGCCTCCGGCTCTCCGGCGCAGTGGCACCGCCACTTTGCAGCCTCCGTCGCAGCGCCGCCGGGGCTACAGCACGCCCCCAAACTGCTACTGCTACGGCTACCGAGCGTTCGGCTTGGTCGGCCTCGTCCAATCCGGACGCGAGGCAACAAAGAAGAATGAGAGGACCATCGGCGGCCTCGTCGATCAGCTTGCTCTCGAGCTGTCATCGTGCACCGCCTCCTTCCTGGCGTCGTCTGTCCGCCGTCCTCCTCATTCCCAACCACCACCCGTGGGATAATCTTGCGGTATCTCAGTCCGCTACTTCCAACGGGCCTCGCCAAACCACTGCCATCAACGAGGCGCGGCGCCGTCGCTCGGCCGCCGCCCGGGCGTATGCGCGGGCGGCAGCAAAGAGCTTGCCATCACACTTTGCAACAAGCACGGTGGCGCATTTGATACCATCATTCACTCATCGTCGAGCGCGTCCATTGTTTGAGCGCTTTCAACAGTAGCAACGACGACGACAGCAATCTCATTATTGCAAAATGGTATCGCTCTCGCTCCTCGTGGCCGCCGGCCACTTCGCCACGGCCGCGGCCGCGTCGTCCGGCCAGGGCCTGCGCGCCGCCGCGTCGGCGGACTCCACTTGGGACTCCAGCTCCAGCAGCCGGGACGTGCCCGACATCAGCGACTGGCGGAGGACCCGCCAGCTCCACTCGGGCAGCAGCCAGGACGCGCCCGACATCCGCGACGCGCGGCGAGGCCTGTTCCACACCGAGGAGTCGNCGCTACTGACTCGGCGCTGGAGGCGATGCGACAACCTGCTTCTAGTTTGGAGAGAGACGGATCTTCTTCAGCCGCAACGTCTGCAATGGCCCAAGATTCCGCGACCCATACCACGGCTTCTGCTCCACTGAAAAGCGAGTCTTCGTGCGACACTCCAAAGAAACCCACCGCGCCGTTGCCGGAAGCCCCACCGACCAATCCCTTCCGCCCTGTCCACGCCTGGGTGCGGTGTCTCACCGCTCCCTTCCTCGGACTGGAGCGATGCCGTCCCTACGCGGCGTGGGCGGTGCTCCGCGAGATGGGAAGGCGCATTCCATCCGAGTTTGCGGGCCGGGATGCGAACGATGGGAACCGGACGGCGTTCCAAATATTGGCGGAGAGTCCGGCGAGCGACTGTCGCTTGGGCGATGCGGAGATTAGGGATGTCGTGGAGTGCTTGATCGAGGCCGATCACCGCTCGGCGTTTTTGTGAGTCGCGATGTGCACCGTTTCTGCGATTTCTTCTTTGCCTCACATGTTGCTTGGTATGCAAAATTGGTGTAATGTAGACCGAGGAGCAGCGATGGTCGACTGATAGGCCATGTGGCCTTGGAGAATGGCTGGCCGTGCAAGGATTTGTTCTCCCGGAAAAAGTCGGCCACGTGCGCCTGAGCAAGCAGCGGTGCACCCTGTGCGCTCTGTTCCGGTACATAAACAAATACAGCCGCATCACTCTGGAAATGCATTCGTGGACCCACGAGCTTTGCGAGCTCGCAGAGGTGTTCCCTGAGTTGAGAGCTTGCACATGAGATTGATTGCAACGTATGCATTTCAACCACAGATACGATTGCTGCACAAAACGACTTCACTCGTTGTGGACCTCAAATTGACCACCCATTACTTCTAGCATTCACACCAAATCATCTGCGTCTACAGACGCCACACAAAACTCGGTCGAATGCTGCTATGCAAAGCGTTGGTTCCAAACCAAAACACAGCCTGCAAAGCTGCATGCTCAACTCTGCGATATTGCTCTCGAATAGAACGGGGGCACGACAACCTTTGCTCAAAATCACGACGCCACTGCCACCTTTGCTGTTGTTGCTTCCACGTTTGCTGGTTCTTCCACTGCAGGCAATGGTCGCGTGGGCTGCTGCGGCAACGCCACCTCCTCTTCTGTCTTCTTCCCCTCTCCTTCCGCCCGCAGCTCCTCCTCCAACGCCGCCAATTCGGCCATGATGTCCTCCTCCCCCAGTCCCTCCACTACCGCCACGCCCTCCGAGCCGAGCATTTCGTTTATCTGCCGCTCAACCTCGTCCTGATCCCGAATCTCGTCCATCAAATCTAAGACAGAGTCTATCCCGATTTGGTTGTGCATGATTTGCAGCGCATCCTTGCCCTGCTTCATGGCCGCCACGACCTCCGCCTCGTTTTGCTTCTCGGCAATCTTGTCGATCATGCGGTACACCGTCAGCAATTGCTCCTCCACCCGATCGGCCTCCTGCAATTTGTACTTGCGCAGTCTCAACAATTGGAGGGCGTTCTTCGTCTTCCCCTCGGCGTGGAGGGCCTTGGCCCGCGCGGCGAGCTTGTCCGCATCCAGCGCCAGTTTGGCGCGGTATTTGGCCAGCTTGTCGCGGGACACCTTGAGATCGAGCGTCGCCCGGTCGATGGGGGTGATGGTCCCGCCCCGAGGCGGGGGCTTGGCGGCCTTCTTCTTGCTGTGGGTGCCTCCCATGCTCGATGCTCCTAAGATGTGTGTTCGGTGCACCTGACCACACAAGACGCCACCGACAACAATTGACAAGCAAGCAGTCAACCGCAAACGCTCAGCACCAATTGTGCTTCGAAGCCACAGCTCCGCTGCCAACGACGGCTCTGCCCTTCCGCGTTGTGCACCACAGGCCACAGGTGCAACGCAAACAAAGTGAAGTGAAGCGGGCGAACGCAGCGCTATTGGGGGGCACCTTCCCCGCTGCCCTCTTTGTTCTAGGTATAATTACGCGACAACGAGGCAACCAAGAAAGGGGGCGCCCGCTGAATCGAGAGGAAAGTAAAGGGTTCAAATCGTTCAAATGCGTGTTTGTGTTCAACGGCGGTGTTTGGTGTTTGCGCAGCAGCGCCAAAGAGCAGGCGAACGCGGACCGGTGGCGTTTTTGGAGGGTCTGTCCTCTGCTTCACCCGCGTAATGGAACTGATCGACCTGCCGGACGAGATATTGCACGCAATCTTTTGTTACGTGGCCAACTCTCCCACCCTCATCGGGCCGTGCATCTGCCATATCCTTCGCCCACTCTCCAAGCAATGGCAGCAAGAGCTGGACGCAAAGCGTGACCTTTGGGAGCTCGCCACGCACGATCTGTCCTGCGATTATTACAAGCCCAATCGTTGCAACGAAAGCCTGGACGCATCAGCAATCAGCACATCATACCGGCCGTCAAAGCGAGCCCGCACCGATGGATCCTCCCCTCCCCGTCGATCGGGGCGCCTGAAACCTTCGACTCCGAAAGACATGTACATTCACTCTTACAATCTGCTCCTATCGCGGAACGAGTCGGCCATTCTGGAACTGCAGGAGCACGTCCACTCGTCCACAAAGCCCCTGTCGCTGTCGTTGCTGAAGAAATTATTGAGAGAATACGAGCCGGTGGCCATAAACAGGCGAGTCCGCACCGGGGGCACCTTTTTGGTCGAGGTCGTCCGTGCGAGATACGTGAACGAATCGGTCATCTTGAAGTGCGTCAAATTCTTGGTGGAAGAGAACGGAGCCAACCCGAACGTGCCCAGCGCCGAGGTTGGGCTGGGCACCTCCTCCACAATTGCGCCTGTGTACGAAGCATCGGCCGCGTCGGGGGAGGTGGGGATGTGCCTCTCGTCGAGCACGGGGAGGGAGCTGTATGCATTGATAATTGCAGCGGCGCGGGGAATGCACACGGTGGTGAAGTATCTGCTATCTGCGGGTGCCAACCGGAACCTGAGGGGGTCGTCTCGATTTCGGCTGTTCTCGAATCCACGAAAAAGTGTCAAGGGCGTGAACCTCACGGCTCTGGAATTTGCAACACGGATGAGAGACAGCGAGGTTGAGAATGGAGTGCGGAGAGAGGACTTGAGGGGATTGCTGAAGGTCATCGCTATGCTCGAGGGTGTGTACAGCCAGTCATACATCGACCGCATTAGTTAGAGCGAAGCTGTATGCAGGCTTTTCCTCCAACCAACAAACAAAGCTTCCCTTCTCTTCGTTCGCCCACATTTGCAAGGAGCGAGCAATGAAGCTCGAGAAGAGATCTGTGATCAATACTTCGCAGGAGATGGTACACCTCTCTGATAGGAATTCCCACATCAATAAATAGTAGACTTCAATGCCGCTCGTCGGGACCAGTCACATTTTTCCAAGCTCGACCGCCGCCGCCCGATCGTGGTTGCAGCCGCCGCCACTTCTCATCCACCGTGGACGTCCTATCAATCCCATCGTTCGATCCCATCATTCGATCCCATAATATCCACTGCCGATCGTTCGAGCATTCCCATCAAATGTGCCGAGGAGCTCACAACTTGTGCTCATAATCCCAACACCGCGGCCGAGCCGATTGCAATTCAACCAATAGAGCCACCCCCTCTCCGCCGACCAACACGTATCCACCATGAATCAATCCCTTTCCAAAGCCCTCCTGGTCTCCCAGCTCTTCGCCGGAGCTGCAGCGACGTCTCTCCGCGGCGCCCACCAGCACAACGGCCGCCGAGACCTCGGCGTCTTCGACGACAACAACCGCATCATCGGCGGCTCCAAGGCCCCCGAGGGCCGGTACTCCTACGCCGTCAGCCTCCAGGATTCGTACGGACACTTCTGTGGCGGGTCCATGATCGCTCCGGATGTCGTTCTCTCGGCGGCTCACTGCGCCGGCGGAACGTATCAGGCGATTGTCGGACGCCACGCACTCAACTCTACGGACGGCGACGCCATCGATGTCGCTCTGGAGATGCCCCATCCCCAATACGACGACGACACGACAGACAACGACTTCATGCTCCTGTTTCTCGCTCGGCCGACGAACGAGACGATCGATTTGGCTTCTGTGTCGCCCAATGTCGTCGCGGTCGGATCCGACGTCACCGCTCTGGGATGGGGAGATATCAATGCGGACCAGGACGAGGTCACGATGGCTGCCGTGCTGAACGAGGTGGAGGTGCAAGTTATCACAAACGATGCCTGCAATGCTTCCTCGTCCACAGAGGAGGGCTGGGAATACGACTACCACAACGAAGTTACGGACAACATGGTGTGTGCCGAGTCCGCTGATGTGAAGGACAGCTGCCAAGGCGACAGCGGCGGACCGCTTGTCGTTCGCTCGGATTCCGGGGTCGACGAACAGGTTGGCGTGGTATCGTGGGGCATCGGATGTGCGCATCCGGACTTCCCTGGCGTCTAGTGAGTACACTTGTTTGCGTTCCACGCAAGTCTGGCAGTTCCTTGCATCTTGTGATGCCTCGTTTTGCTCACAGTGTGCGATCTCTCTCATTTACTTCAGCGCTCGTGTCAGCGCGCAATATCATTGGATTCGTCGTGCGGTGTGCGAGAATAGTTCCGACCCTCCGGAGTCATTCGACTGCGCCAACCTGCCCCCATCCACGGAATGGATTACAATCGACGAGGAGACCTTCGATTTCGGCTTCGGGATCTTCTACAACCCGCCAATGGACGCCAACCACTACCCGTACGCAATGAACCGGGAAGGTGTCGTTCGCCTCGAGGGTGCCGCGGATGGGAAGGCGTCACTGACGTCGAATCTGATCAGCTTGGCGCACAACCCGTTCACGAAGATCAAAGTGACCTTCTCCTTCTACGCCGTCGGCATGGCGCACGCAGATGACCTATGCGTCGATTATGAGCTGGACAACGCGGCGGTCACCGGCTCCAAGTGCTGGAGCGCCATGCACGCATTCGACAATGGCGAATGGTACGACGAGATGAATCTGGAGTTTGAAGTGTCAAGCGCGTCCGACTTGAGGCTGCGATTTCGGGTCGATGGAGACGATATCGGCGACAATGTCCTCCTTGACAAGGTAACGATCGAGGGCCAGTCGTAACGATCTGGAAATGAGAGACTGTACAATAGAGCTGCAATAACGATAGGTAGAATACAATAGCAAAGCAATGCATCAGTAATTACCATTGACCGCCGATTGCTTCGGTTTCTACTCAAAGCGAAACGTTCGCTCTTCAGTGCCTTTTCAACAACAACTGGGAGAAGCCCCAATCCGCGAAGATAACAAGCAAACTACCACCCACCACGCTCGTCGTGATAACTTTCGGCACGCCTCGCGGCGTCAAGTCCGCCTTCCTCCGCGCTGCCACCTCCGCCACGCCCATGATGATCGTCATAAAAACCAGACTTTTGATCAGGTGGAAGCATACCGGGTGGGTGGCTATCTCAACGAATGCATCGAGATAAGTGTCTGAGAAGGTGCATCGCAGATCGAGGTAGCTGTACACTGATTCCATCAGCGTTTGGCCGCCGTGCTCCCATCCTTCGTTCTCCGACCACGAGACCACTCCTCGTAGCCTTAGAGGCACAAACACCGCCTCCCACACCTCCTTGCGATAGCCCTCGATATCACCAATGCCATACTGCGGTCCAACGTGCGCCCCAATCTCCAACGCGAGAACTGTCCCTGCCATCGTCAGCAGCGGCGAGGCCATCCAACTCGCCAGCAACGAAGGGCCGAACGTCCACACCACCGGACTGATGCCCAGCGTGAGCAGCAGTTTGTTCTGCGCCGTGGCCTGCATCGTCGCCACCTCGCCCGAGTAGCTCCCTCCGATGCGCCCGCTCAAAAGAAGCGAAGTGATAAGCGGACCAATCTCCAAGACGAAGAGTTTGGCCATGCCCATCGCGTACAGTGTTGCTTTCGCTGGAGGAATGGTTGTATTCAGCATGTTCCGGACCTTCATATTGATCATCATTGTGTACATTGGATTCGCTTCTTCCTCTCCTGTGAACATTTGGATGATCGGTTTCACCTCCCTTTGCACGACAGAAAGCACTGTGTCTGTGACATCGACTCGGCGCAGTATATCCGACGAGAGCATCGAGATTGCCAGTCCAGCCGCAAGAAAGGTCAGCAGAATCAAAGGCAGGGAGTAGAGAAAGTAGTCCAGTACCTTGACGAGGAGGCGTTGGTGCGGATCCTTCCCAAAGACGCTTGGGTGCCGGAGCTTGCTGCTCGCCTTTGCATCGGAATCGGTCGAGTCTCTACGTGTGAGAGTCACAGTGCTCCCAGAAGCCGCGGTCAGCGTCGTCTTGTCTCCGTTGCTTCCGTTGCTCTGCACCCTGTTCAAACTCGTCGCCTTGCCCATCACGATATCCACAATATCGGGCTCATGAGATATGAGCAGCAGCGCCGTTCCCTTCTCTCTTCGCAATTTCTCCAATTCTCTCGCCACCCCCACCGCCGTGGCGTAATCCAATCCTGCAAATGGCTCGTCCAAGACAATCACGTGCTTATGCTGCGCCAATTGCAATGCCAACGAGGCCCTCCGCGCCATGCCGCCCGACAGCTCGGAGGGACGCTTGGGCCCGTCGCGGAGGTAGTCCAACCCCACCGTCTCCAACAGCCGTTTGATGGTCGCCCGGTTCTGCTGCTCGGCCATCGCTTCTTTCCCATTCTTGGCCGCGGGACAATGTTCCAGCGCCACGCACACGTTGCCTGCCACCGTCAGCGAATCAATAAGCGTCGTCTGCTGGAACAGCATCCCCGCCCGCTCTCCCCCGGGGATGCGTTCGTCCCACGCGCACTCGGTGATTTCAATGCCAAGCGTGTTGCGCAGCATCTTCTTGCCCTTCTTCGGAGGCAGAATGCCGGCAATGTAGTTGGAGAGGGTCGTCTTGCCCGCGCCGCTCGGCCCGGCGAGGTGGAGGCAGCCGGAGCGGCGGAGGGCGAAGGATACCGTGGGGTTGGTGAATGGGCATTTAGATGCATCGACGTTCTTGGCGGAGAATTGGAGGATGGGCCGGCCGTCCGCCGCGCCGTCGGAGGAGCCTGTAGACGCCATGGTGGGCTCGACGGATCGCTGCTCGGCGCCGCTGCAAAAATATGAGGGTGATGTAGCGGCGGCGGGGGGGGCGGTTGAGATTGAGACGTGGATCGAGTGTGGCCACTAGACCTATGTTGCTACCACGCTGTCTCAGATTATCCGAG
>JALLAP010000379.1:0-13423 GCA_036939355.1 Thalassiosira profunda | reverse complement strand
GTGGTAGGGGCGGTGGCAGTCGAGGACGTAGCACTTCACGGGGGACTTGCTGCGGGGATGGGGCAAAACGAATCATTGGACAGGGTGAGAAAGGAACGACGAATTAAGATCGAGCAATATCCTCATCGCCCCTCGCATGGCTCGCCGTTGCATTCGACATTCCACACGACGAACAGCGACGGGCAGAAGAGAGTCTCTCTTTCATCACGATCCCGGGGCGCAGAGTGCATGTACCGCAGATGGGGGTGAACCAGAGCACATGCACCACCCATTTTTGCAAACCAGCCGTGCCGCCCAAACCGCGAGCGAACCAAACCTCCGGTTCCCCGTGAACATCGATCATCTGCCGCATCCGCGCCAACAACAACAACATCCACTGCAGCTCTACAACGACAATGTGCACGGGCCAACAGCAAAAAAAAGAAAAACGGTGCACGTACCCCTCGGCCCCAAACTCGGGCGTCCGGAACAGCCGGGCCAAATTCCGGTTGGCCCCCATGTTCATCAGCACCACCGCCCGGACGTCGCTCTCCCCCTCGATCACGTTCCGCTCTCCCTCCTCGGTTTCCTCCTCTTCGTCGTCCTCCTCCCCGTCATTGACCGCGGGGGCGAGGACCCCCGCCCGCCCCAAAATCTTGCGGAGGGCGGTCCACCCCATGCACGGCCTAAGCTGGTAGGGCACCCCGTCCGCCCTCAGCATGTAGCTCAGTATCCGGGCCGAGGCCATGGCGTCGGCGTCGGGGTGGACGAGGAGGAGGGCGCGGCCGACGGAGGGGAGGGCCGCCTCGCCGTCGAAATCGGCGGGTGCACCAAAGTCATTGTCGTCGTTTGAGGTGCCCCGGCAATCGCGGAGGAGGGAGGCGTAGCCGAGGTGCCATTGGTCGCGCTCGAGGATCATGGCTGAATGGTGCGGGGGTGAGGGCGGAGGGGGGCGGCGGCGGTGGTTCAGGCCCCGCAGGTGATGTAATAGGGCGTTGCCGCGTTGGTCTAGCAAAAAAATGAGGCGTGCTGGGTGCGCCAAAAAAATGCTTCATTTCGGGGTTTAGGGGAGAAGCCCCCTCCCAAACAGCGGGCGCCCGCCGCCGATTCGTTGCGGGGGAAACGGGGGTAGGGGGCAAAACCCCTAAAAATGGAATGCCTTGCCAAGGCGCCAGCAGCGCAGCACCGCCGCACATTTTTTTGCAAACTGCATGCTAGTAGCCTCCTCGCCACGCCCCCCCTACGAACCACCCCGCCGGCCATGAGCTCCCCCGCCAACGACAACGACGCTCCCGCACCCGCCGGCGAGGGCGCCAACCGCGGCGCCGTCGACCGCGCCCTCGCCGCGGACCTCGCCTCCCCATCATCAACTGCTGCGGCCGGTGATGGCTCCGCGGAGGACGCCAAGGCCCACTCCTTCCGGGAGCGCCGGCTGACGTACTCCCGCCACCACGTCCTCAGCGACGCGGCCGCCGCGGCGGTGGCCCAGTTGATGGCCGAGGGGGGCGATTTTAGCGACGAGGACAGCGTGGCGGCGGCTGCGGAGCCATCGCCTGAACCATCACCTGAACCATCAGGAGAACCATCAGCCGAGGCATCGGCGGAGCCATCGGCCGAACCGTCAAAAGCGGTCGAGACGCCGGCGCCGCCCCAGCCGTCAAAACCCCAAAAGCGCAAATCCGACGCCTCGGCTCGCTCCGAAGACACCGCCCCCGGCCCCCGCAAGCGCTCCCGCTCCCTCGAGAGCGAAAGCGCCGCCGGCTCCGTCTCGGGCTCCGTCCACTCGGCCCCGTACCTCCCCCCGCGCATCCTCCACGCCGGGGAGATCGTCCGGCGCCACTCCTCCTCCGCCAACTCCCAGCCCCACGACGCTCGCAAGGGACTGTACTCCCACCCGACCCACCCGCACCACCATCAAAACGAAAAGGGCGAGCACGTGCACGAGGCGCACCACCGGAACAAGTGGCGCAAGCGATTTTCATTTTGTTCCACCGCCCCGGACCACCTGCTGCCCTTTCCCCGCGATGTGGTGGGGACGTACAGCTGCCACGGCATGGAGCCGGTGTATGAGAGCGATTACAGCCATTCGGACGAGGAGGAAGAAACGCCTCCTGGAAGTTTGGGGCTGGGCGGCAAGAAGAGCTCCACGGCGAAGATCAACCAGGATCGCGGGGGGATCGCGTACCCTTATGCTGGCGATGCGACCCAGGCGCTGTTTGCCGTGTACGATGGGCACGGCGAGGGCGGGGAGTTGGTCAGCCAATATGCGCTGACGGAGGTGGGGCGATTGTTGGAGGGGCGGCTAAGGAGTCTTCCTAGGAAGAAGCGGAAAGGGGGCGGGTTGGCGCGGATTGCCGAGGAGGAGGGAAGTGACAAGGGAGAGAATGCTACGCAGCAGACGCAGCAGGACGACGTGGAGGAGGAGGAGATCAAGCGGTTCCTGAGAGAGACGTTCATCAAAGTCGATCGGGGACTGTTGGACGAAGATGACATCGAGCCGATGTACAGCGGCACGACGGCGTGCGCGGTGCTGTTGAGAGATGGCAAGTTGTACGTGTCGAACTGCGGCGATTCCCGCGCCGTGCTGGCCCAACGGCCGTCCAAACCGGCATCCGACAACGAGGACCGATCGCCGTCGCCGGTGGATGTAGAAGAGCTCGTGTCCGTACCGTTGTCAATCGATCAGAATCCCGATTCTCCGGGGGAGGAGCAGCGCATCCTCCTCGCGGGCGGGTACGTCTCGCCGCCGCCGGAGCCGGGGTTGTCGGCCCGCGTGTGGCTGGACCCTTCTCACACCCAAATTGGTCTGGCCATGGCCCGCTCGATCGGAGATCACGCCGTGAAGGGCGTGGGCGTGATCGCCGAGCCGGTGGTCCAGACGCACGCAGTGGGAGAGCGGGACGAGTTTCTGGTCATTGCGACCGACGGCGTGTGGGAGTTCATTAGCAGCGAGGACGCGGTGGACATAGTGGCGCGTCATCTCTACCAGTGTGAGGGCGAGGAGGAAGCGGGCGGCAGTTCTGGAGGCGGGAGCGGCGCGAGCAGGGCGTGCGAGGCGCTAATTAAGGCAGCTTCGGAGAAATGGCACGAGCATGAAGGCGACTATCGGGACGACATCACGGCGATTGTGATACGGCTGAAGGATTTGATGAGCTTTGACAAGAAATGAAGAGAGGCGGCGAGTTGTATTTTGACTCCCAAGGTACAATCCGTTTGAAAGGTGTGACACTACGATACAGACATTATTACCTACTTCATTCATACCCATCCTCCTTCTGATCTACTTCTGATCTCTCTTCCTCTTCCTGTTTTCGGTCATCTCCCTCGGATAGGCACCAACATCTTCCTCCTCGGAGTCTGACTCGCCAGAATCTCCTTCTTCCTCCTCCTCCTCGTCCTCCTCCTCGTCCTCGCGCCGCCACAAGGCTTCGTTCGAGGGCTCTTCAGGTTCACTCTCAACGTTCCCTTCAGGGGCAATGAAATTGCCAATCCAATCGGACACTTGAGCGCCACTGTTGCTCGTCAGGCCGGCGACCAGTAAGGCAGCAGTGGCCTGGCGGGCTTGGACAGCCTCGGCTTCACGAGCGGCGGCAGCCCGACGAGCACGGAGAGCGGCCGCTGCTTCACGGGCGGCGGCGGCAGCCTGGCGAGCACGGAGGGCCGCGGCTTCACGAGCAGCGGCGGCGGCCTGGCGGGCAGCGGCGGCGGCGGTAGCCTGGCGAGCACGGAGAGCTGCGGCTTCGCCAGCGGCGCGAGCCTGGCGCCAGATTTCCCGTAGGGATACGGAAGCATTTGCAGGATTCTTGCATCCGTGACACTCGCATTGGTCAGTGCATCTCAGACCACGGCGTACACAAGGGCACCAACCCTTCTTGCAGCCCGTGTTGCACGAGCAAGGCTTGACGAAGTGAAGAATGGACTTGCCTTTGATGTTGTAGTCTGAGAGGGTCTGGCCATCCTCAAGCCGCTCGTTTGCAAAGACGATAAGGCGATGCTGATTAGAGGGGATGCCTACGACGCGAGCAGAACGGATTGAGACTTGCTGCCAATCACACAACAATGTTATTGAGAAAGATTGCTTACCCTCCTCCGACTTGATCTTGGCAACAATGTTGCCAATGGTGTCAAATGGCTCCACGTCAAGGGTGATCGTCTTGTCGGTGGGCGCATTGGCGCCGGTCGTCTTGACGTAGATCTGCATCGTGTCTCTACGAAGTAAAACTGGGCGGTACACTCCGGTGCTGTGGTATGGTCGCTCGGCAGGGTACGGCCGCTATCGTCAAGCTGCTTTCCAGCTTCGGGGGGTCGACGTCCTCCTCTCGTGAATTGTGGGCCCTCTCGCCTCTCGCTCGAGAGAGCAGAGAGCAGCAAAACGGGAGGTCCGCCACCAAAAAAGAGGTCCGCCACCAACCAAGCAAGCACACAAACTCACGCAAAAAGCACAACTTGGCACAACTCAGGATATTCCCTTGCACCGCCCCGCCCCGCCCGACGCCGCGGAGGCCGCCATGATGGGCATTAACGGCCGCCCATGACCCTCCATCGCAGCTCTAACAAATAGTATTGAGGACGTCTCACACACACAGTCGCCGCGCCGATTTTAGCAATCGGGCCACTGCGCTACATACCGCTTCTATTTCCGCAAGCTTCTTCCGCCGCAACCCTCTGACGTGCAGCTAGTGGTGCTCGCGACGCCTTCTCCGCCATGTCGGGCAAGGGCCGGGCGAGCAAGAAGCCCAAAGTGAGGAATCACCGAAGAGGCGATCGACACAAGGTTAGGCACCCCGGCAACGGGCATCGATGCGTCTGTGGCTACGAGAGATGCCCCCTCGTGCAAGCGGGCTTTCGGGAGACGGGCCACGCATACGATAGGCCGCCAATCCGCCTGAAGATATCGGGGGATCCACTGTGGGAGGACTTCTTCGACAGCCTACTGCGCAATTTGGATGTGTCGGATGAGATGGAAGCCACGCTGCGGAAGAAGGGGGCGGGGGAACGCTTCAATGTTGCTGCGCATCACTTCACTATTGAGGCCGTTACACGATTTTGGAGCAACAAAGAAGTCAAGGGTGTGTGGAAGAAGCGATTTGATCGGAGCAAAGCAGGGGAAATACTGCGCCTGCCGTTGGACGAGAGCGATACCGACGGCAACGGAAAATTCTTCATCAACGCCAACTATCCTATCGAGGAAGCAGAGCGGGATATGACCAATATCAAGTCGGATCGACACCGCCGCGCCGCCCAGCAGAGGTCGCATGAGGATCCCGAGCACGCTGTAAATCTCGGGGAGGAAAGGCTTAAGAAGAGGTGTCGTGACCGGGGAGAAAAATATGCCGGGCCGGACTGTGGAGTAGAATACATCGGCCCGGGTTGTGGAGAAGATGCAGATATAAGGAAGAAGACGCTACGGATGATGTGTGGCGCGGCTGAAAAACGAAAGAAAAAGAACGCCCACAGACATGCCGGTGATGGTTGGGAGAGCCCTCATTTTATGAGCGCCGACACTGAGAGCCTGGAACATTTCTACGAAAAGGGAGGGCTTTGTGTTCTTTCTCCCGACGCCTCACCTCAGAAGCGCCTGGCGGATGATCAGCGTGCGACGCCAACGAGCGAGCCGCTGAAGGAACTCGCGAAAATGTCCAGCACCGAATACACGACGCCGGCAAAGAAAAGATGTTATAATCCTGACGAATCCCCCGTCCGGGGCATCATCAACAATAGGCAAGCCGTTCGACTTGAGGATGAAGAGCAAGTGATGAAGGACATGGTCTCGACCCCTGTTCGACAGGGAACGCGTCTGAAATCTGACCCTCCTACTCTGACTCCAAAACTTCGTCCTGAAAGAAATATGGATCAGCTGAGAGCGATGTTCTCCGACGGAGAAGCAGGAGGATCTGGAGGGGTGCCTAGTGTGGTGACACCTGAGGACAAACCTGACCATTCTCCGTCAGACGGCAACGGGTCAGATATTCTTACACCTGTCAAGGTACAATTGGGGGACGACTTCATGGTATGAACAATAAGCCAAGCTGTCGCTACTAAGTAGGTAGGTAGTCGTTGTGTGCCTGTGCACCCAACGCTCTCTGTAATTTAGCGTATGGTTATGGATACCAGCGCCGCCGCGAGGACGAGGCACGTTGAGAGTTGAGAGGGAGCGGAGGCCCATTGTGAGGAGAAGACAGGGGCCGCAACGAGCGGCGGCAACTTGATGGCTCTATGCCTTTTCAACCTCCTGGCTTAGTCGTGGATCTAGATCTAAGTCGTTATGTATGAGTTCCCACGTTGATTTTGGATTCTGGCACGAGTAATTCCCCGCCAAAATAAATCGGAGGCTCGCCGCTCGCCGCAAATTCACCAGCGGCCACGCGGCTCTCCTACGCCTGCCGGGTCGGTCTTGTTTGATTGCACCACCCCGCGGGGCCGCGGCTGCCAAGACCAAGGGGGGCGGTGGCATCCAGCTGGCTCATAGAACGGCCATTGGATCCGACGATGGACCACTCGGACGATAAACGGACCAGCGGCGTCGGACCCCTGGGCCTCCCACCGAGCTCGACGATGATGACCGTTGCAACGGCTGCCGATGCTGCCGACGGCCACGCCGGCCCCGGCAGGAGACGGCGCTGTTGCTCCTGGGTCGACGACGGGGCTGTCGGTGCTCCATTTTCGAGCGCTTGCCTTCCATCTGCAATTGGTGCACCCTGCAGACGTCGAATTGCAAATGGGCGAGGCGGCACATATCCGGATGTAGACGTGCACCGCCGAAAGAGACGGCGGACAACGACGCGACAAATCCCCAGCACGGACCACCGATTTGCAATGCTAATGGCCCTGCTAGCGCTGGCATTCCTCGGGAGCGCCAGCGCCCTCGGCGGCAGCGCGGCCCCGCCGCGGCGGAGGGCGCTGCAAGTCTCCGACGCCCAATTCTGGTCCAACGCCCCGGCCTGCGAAGAACGGGAGAACAAGGGCCAGTGCGAGAAGGACGCGCAGGGCAACCCGGGCGACCTCGAGTGCCTGTGGACGGGACAACGGTGCATCACCCTGCCGATTCCGGGGGTGACGCAGCCCACGCCGCCGTCGGTGTCTCCGGCGCCGTCTCCGCCGACGCGGCCGCCGACGGCCAAGCCGACTGCGCGGCCGACGCGGCCGCCGACCACGATAAGGCCGACGGCGACGCCGGAGCCGACGGATGTGCCTTCGGGGAGCCCGAGCGGGGCGCCGACGCGGAGGCCTACGAGGAAGGTGCGGAACCTTTGTTTTGCATTGATTGCATTCGCAAAATGTGACACATGATGTGCTCAATCTCCTTTTGCAATCTATTTGTTGCCCACAGCCGACGATGAGCCCGAGCCGGTCGCCCTCGAAAGCCCCGACGCCGCCTCCCACCAATCAGGTAAGCTTGAGTGTATGATCTTGATATGTTCACGCGATATGCGCGATGCTCTAACTCTCGACCGTATCCATTTTGTACAGCCGACGAAGAGGCCCAGCAGTTCGCCTTCTGTCATGCCTTCCGCAGAACCGAGCGTCTCGCCTTCGGGGCATCCTTCTGCTCCCCCAACGTGAGTTGAATGCATTGCCAGTGAATGAATATCAATTCCGCTGCCATTTGTTTCTCATCTGATACCCTTCTTCGCGGATTGTCAACAAAGATATCGACCGAGCCCGAGCCCATCTTTGAGTCCGACAGTAACGTCGAGACCAACCCCGCTCATCTGGCCGAGCGCGTCTCCCACTGCATCCGCGCACCCAACCTCCAATCCTTCGACATTCCCTTCACTCTTTCCCAGCGTCGAGCCCTCGGCACCTCCGACCCTTTCGCCGTCGAAGAGCCCCACTCCGTCGCCGACGAAGAAATCTTCGCCGGGCACCCCAACTCCCACCACTACTGCTCCGACTTCGCCGAAACCTACCGATCAAAATCGAATGTACACAGTGGATTCGGTGATGACTCTGAATGGCCTCGGCGAGAAAATGGACGGCGATGCAGAGGAGGCGTGGATCGATGTGACGCAAGACAGAATTCGCTACAAAACGGAAGGAATAATTGGCGACGACGCGGGAAGTGACTTGGTTGTGACGGTGTCCGTTGCAAAGCAGGAGGCTTCGAGTGGCCGGAGGATGGAAGGGATGCTGATAACGAGGTATGGCTCGTTTGAGTTCGACGATACGCAACAGCAGCATCGGAATTTGCGGAGGTCGCAATCCGCCTCGCTGCAAATCGACTACACAACCAACATCTCGTTCAATTCGGACGAGGAGTGGGACGACCAAGTGAACGACATGGTGGCCGACGGCTTTCGAACGCCGGCGCAGCAGGAGGAATACATTGGATTGCTCCAGGCGGCCGACAGCAGCACATTCGACAGCGTCAACAGCATGACGCTGGAGGTAGATGGGGAGCTAGTGACAGAGACGGAGGATTCGAATAAGCTGAAGTCGGGGGACAACACGATGTGGATCGCGATCGGTTGTGCCGTAGGTGGGGCGCTGTTTCTCATTGCAGCAGTTGTGGTAGGGTCTCGATCCTACGGAAGGAACAGGGGAGGCAATGCCGCCCAAAAGCAGAGCAAGTCTTCCCTCCCGCAGGATCGAACGGCCTCCGGCGCTTTTCCTACCTCTCCTCCGAGGGAAGCGTTCCGTCCCGCGTCGTCCCAACCCTCGCCGACGACGACGCAGGGCTACTTTGGCACGATAGAATCTCGCGAGGGCGAGGACGACGTCAGTACTCTTGGAGATCCTTATATTGGAGAAGTATCCGCCGAACCTCGCGCAGACCAGACGGTTGCTGAGAGCATGATCTCTTCCGAGCAGGAGATGTACGTCTTTGGGGTTGGGAGGGAGCGGCTCATGACGGGCGGCTCGTCGACCGCCCCGAGCAAGCATGGGATGGAGAGCACCGCCACTGGTGCGCACAGCAATCCCAGCCGGATGATGTTCGGAGAGGACCCCACGCTCGAGGATGCATTCCAAGGCTCGCCGTTGCCGTATGAGAATCCGTCAGCGCTCCAACGTCTGAGTGTCGTGGCGCCCGCGGGCAAGCTGGGCATCGTCATTGACAACCAGACGGGCGATATGCCGATGGTGCACGCCATCAAGGAGACGAGTCCGCTCAATGGGAAGCTCAATTGTGGCGATCTTCTCATCTCCGTAGACGGGATCGATTGTCGAGGCATGACGGCCGTGCAGGTGTCGAGACTGATTTCCTCGAGGAGCCATCATGAAGCGAGGACGCTCATCGTATTGCGAGGCGCGGGCAGTTGCTGAATTGGCTTTGGACTGTCTTTCTTTGCGTCGGCTTGATATAAATGTATGTTTGCGTGTTAAGTGTTTTGAGAGAATGAGAAAGTGATCGAGTGAGATCAACGAGAGTGCATGAAAATAGGCGCCTAAGATCATCTTAATTCCGGTGTGCTTGTGCAGGCTTCTTTTCACACCAAAGAACGTCGCGAATACTTGCAAGTGCATGCATTGGAACGGTTTGGGTGTATGGGAGAGAACGCAGCATCTCTCGTATTGTAGTCTTGTCAACAAAGCTCTCTTTCCTCTCTTTCGAAGGAGGCGCGCAGGGGGGCAGGTACGACGTCGTGACACGATCAGTCATTACCGCTGAGAGGTCATCTCAGCTGAGGGCGCATCTGCCAGTAACGTGCTGAACTGGGTCCGCTTTTGAGCCCCACCAAGATCGCTCGTTTTCACGACCCTTTCACGCACCTGCACTCATACTGCACCTTCAAAAGACGACCGGCTGTGGGCGGCCGCCGCAGTGGGGGTCGACCTGCTTGGCGGGCCGATGGGAGGCACAAAGCGCGGGTGCGGCGGCGGCGACCTCATAAAGTCGAAGCCCCCAGAGGACGCAACCCGAGCGAACGCCCATCACTGCCCGCACACCCAACAACTGCCCGCATACATCAACTAAGAGGACGACAACCGACAACGACGATGAAGCCGCCCTCCCTCGCCACCGCCACGTGGACGGCGCTCCTCCTGGCGCTGGCCAATCTTTGCCACGCGTCCACCGCCAGCGGCGCCCCAATTGCAAACTCCTCCGACAACCGCCGCCTCGCCTCCCAGCTCGACGCCCTCCTGCAACACCTCGACTCCGTCAAATCCCAAATCGACGCCAAGCTCTTCCTCTACCAAACCCCCGCCTACCAGTGGATCCCCTCCAGCGTCTACCGCTACGCCGACCTCCGCGCCTCCCTCGAGATCATGGCCACCGAAGGCGTCGCGGGCAAGAAATTGTACGTGGGGGAGGAAGACGTCGAGAACGGGCACGTCCTCGGATTGGTCGGCCTGGCCGCGTTCCTCGCGCAGTCGATGAAGGAGACCATCCAATACGACGCCTGTGATGAGAACAGTTGGGACTTTGTGAATGGGAAGTATCCCCTGAGCAACGCGTGCGGACAATTGGGGCAGAATTATCAGGAGTATCACTGCTCCGAGGAGGAGAAGCACATGGAGTGTCCGGTGGATCCCGATATGTCGATCAAAGCAGTGACGCATGCTAAGTGGTACGGAGCGCCGGGGCCGCTGTTCTGCGGGCCCAAGTCGGAGTACCCGACGACGGGGTTTTGGGATCACGGGTATGAGTGTGAGTGTACATGCGAGGTTCACATGAGCACACTTGTCTGAAACACATTTCTTGTGTTCTTGATGCGCCCATGATCTTACCTCCACCCTCGTGCTTCGCCTCATTCTTGCTTCCCAGGCAACAAATCTTGGGCGTCGCCTCCCGAAACGTGCGATGTGTACGAGGGCCAGAAGGCGGGGCGATACGACTATTCCATTACGTACGCCAGTACCGGTGAGTGGCCCGTGCATCTATGTGTGCATGATGTTGCGTAGTTGGATGCATTCAATTCAATGTGACTGACGTTTCTCCCGAACAGGAGGACGGACCGACGTGGAGGGATGCTGCTGGTGGGGGCGGGGGGTGATCCAAACGACGGGCGTGTGGTGAGTAGACTCTTGATGCCGCTGCAGTGCCGATACGATAGAACAAGCAACCGCTCACACCAAAGCATCTGCCTCGTATCCGCTGCGTCTATGTCTGCGCAGCAACTTTGGCAAGCTCAACTATTTCCTTGGTGCTGGAGCGAAGAAAGATGGGCGCGATGCACGGTATCCCAAGATTGACTTCTGTGAGTGTGTCGCGGGGACACCTTGTGCTCAATGATTTTTCTGCCTATCCTCTTGTGCTCACGAATGATGTCTGATTGCAACCCACAGGCAAGGACCCCGAGGTGATCTGCGCGAGCCCCGAACACAAGGAGCTCAAGTGGATCGCCGGAGAGTTTTACTGGATGGAGAGCGTGCAGTCCTACAACGTCGAAGGGTGGGATTACACCACGGAGCTGCTGAAATTCGTCCAGGGCGGCATGACGGGGACGTCCTTCATCGACGGCGTTTCGGGCATCGTGAATCGGGGATGTCACAATCCTGTGAGTTCGCACAAGATGGGTCCTAGATCGAAGCAACACGTTTCATTTGCTGACTCTGCGTCTATCCCTGCAGCCCTGCGGCACCGGCCCGGTCGATGGGGCGTCCGAACGTGCCGAAAACTTCCACAAGGTCCTCAATGTGTTCTTCGGCGGATCGCCTCCCAAGGTGGGGGACCTGTCCGAGTTAATAGGACTGCCGGCGACTTCCGGAGACGCAGCTGCGCCTACTCCCGGCGCAGCCCAACCCCCTGGATCTTCGTCGAATGCTCCAGCCAAATGGTATCCAAACTACGACGCCCAGTACGCGCTCGGAAAGTGCGTGAACGAAGTTCCTGCCCCCAGCGGCAGACCATCGTACGACTCTGGAGAGGAATGTTGCAACAAAGCGTACGCTCATCAAGCCTCGGGAGCGTGCCTCGCTTCCTTACCCGGCGCTTCGAGCTTCGCTGATTCACCCGAGGATGAACCAGACTCCGGTTCGTCATCTCAGGCCAAGCCATCGCAGGCCAAGCCATCTCAGGACAAGCCCAAACCCTCGCGCCCAACTGTTCCGTTGTCACCCGAGGCTGCCGCGATCATGAGCTCTACAACATTCGTGGAGCTGGAGAACTCGCTCGAGAGTGCGAGGAACGAGCTGGACACCAAAATCTTCCTCTACCAGACTCCAGCCTTCCAGTGGGTTCCCTCCAGCGTCTATCGCTACGACGACTTCAAGGAGAGCGTGGACGTCATGGCCACCGAGGGCGTGGCAGGAAAGAAACTCTACATTGGAGAAGATGTGGACAACGGCCACGTCTACGGCCTGGTGAACATAGCGGCGTTCCTGGCGCAGTCGATGAAGGAGACGATCCAGTACGACGCGTGCGACGAGAACAGTTGGGACTTGGTAAACGGGAAGTATCCGCTGAGCAACGCCTGTGGCCAGTTAGGGCAATCGTATCAAGACTACCATTGCCCGGATCACGAGAAGCACATGGAGTGCCCCGTGGATCCGAAGCTGTCGATCAAGGCGGTGACGCACGCGAAATGGTACGGGGCGCCGGGGCCGCTGTTCTGCGGACCGAAGAGCGAGTATCCAACGACGGGATTTTGGGATCATGGCTACGAGTGCAACAAGGCGTGGGCGTCTCCCCCGGAAACGTGCGATGTGTACGAAGGCCAAAAGGCAGGACGATACGACCACTCCATCGAAGTCGCTAACACGGCCGGTAGAACAGACGTCGAAGGGTGCTGCTACTGGGGGCGCGGAGTGATTCAGACGACTGGCGTCTGGTAAGGAACTGCTTGTATCAGCTTGCGTCATTCATGGGCCGATCTCAATACTCACGCGTGTATGTTGTCTGTCCGTGAAGCAACTTTGGCAAACTGAACTACTATCTTGGCGCTGGGGCGAAGAAAGACGGCCGAGATGCACGGTATCCAGAGATTGACTTCTGTAAGTCTGATGCTTGTGGAACGATGCAAAGGGTGTTTGTTTCTCATTGGCATTCTCACTTTTCTTACACCCGACTACAGGCAAGGATCCCGAGGCCATCTGCGCCAGTCCTGAGTACAAGGAACTGAAGTGGATCGCGGGGGAGTTCTACTGGATGGAGAGCGTGCAATCGTACAACGTCGACGGATGGGATTACACCACCGAGCTGCAAAACTTCGTACGTGGCGGCATGACTGGAACGGCGTTCATAGATGCAGTGTCAGGGATCGTGAATCGGGGATGTCACAATCCTGTGAGTTCATGATAACATGTGTGCATTCTCTCTGTCACACGATCGAACTCATCTTTCTAACTGCTACAGCCTTGCGGTGCGGGAGCGGTCGACGGCACCTGGGAGCGTGCTGAGAACTTCAAGAAGGTGTTGGGTGCGTTCTTTGGTGGATCGCCTCCTGAGGTGGGAGCGTTACCCCCAGCTGATTCGGAAGAGGCTCCTGAGGTAATCGTCTCGTCGGCCGACACAGGCCCGCCTGGCGCATCCACCCAGCCAGACTTCTCAACTCCCGATTCT
>JALLAP010000378.1:0-13443 GCA_036939355.1 Thalassiosira profunda | reverse complement strand
CAGATTTGGTGAACTGCGATCCCATCGGAAGCAGGGTCGTCGACACGGGCGCTCCGTCCGAGTCTCCTGTTTCGCGCGGCCCAACTCCCGTGACGTTCCGCAGGGGCGATCTCCTCAAGGACATCGATAGATTCGGCTTCAAAGGTTCGTACGATAGCGTGTTGCAGAATGCTGTCCTGCTGGCCTCTGGCCACAAAACTCACACCCTGCACCCTCCTCATCCCACAGTGAGCAAAGGAGTGATCGTCCGCCAGGTTGCCGTGGCCAATCGCCTCGTTAGCCTGTCGAACGGACAGCAGTCTAAGCTGCCCTTCCACTCGTCTCCGGACGGCGCCGCGGTCCTTCCGTTGAAGGATGGCGGATACGTCTACGTCAGCAACTCGGAGGTGGAGCAAGGAAAGGGAGGGGTGTACGGCGTCTACTTCGACTCGGACTCCAACCTGGTTGTAAGTTTGTACCTTTGTTGGCAGTGGATTGGCGTTGGAGCTACTCATCTCATCTGACTGTCTCTGTTGCATCGATCACGAAGGATTACAAGAGACTGCTTTCGGGCACCACGAGGAACTGTTCCGGAGGTGAGCTCCATTTCTGCCAGCCAATCGTTTCGTTTGTGTGTTTACTTACACCAAACCACTTTCATTGTAGGAACAACTCCATGGAACACCTTCGTCTCGTGCGAGGAGTACGGCAAGGGGCAGTGCTGGCAGGTTGATGCCGATCCGTCGGGCGAGCACCACACGAAGCCCGAGCAGACGAAGCTGGGAGGCGATGGAGGGAATTACGAGGTGCGCAGGAAGGATGTATGCTCTCCGGTTCATACCACCCCTGTGCTCATCCAATGCTGCTCTTCCATTTGCGCGCAGGCCGTTGCCTGCGACGACAGGAAGAAGTCGCAGCCAATCTTCTTCGTTTCCGAAGACCACGTGTCAGGAGCCCTGCGCCGGTACACTCCACCTCCCCAGCCCGGCACCACCCCCGGCTGGGATACGCTGCACGTCGAGGGCGGCAACGTCGACTATCTCTTTTTCCTCGACGACGAGAGGTTCACGTGGACCTGCGACGAGTCGCTTGGACGCCTCAGCGCCGAGACGCACTTCCCCAACGTCGAGGGGATCAACTTCAAGGGCGGCCTTCTGTACTTCGTGTCCAAGAAGACCTACGACCTCTACGTGCTGGACCTCGACAAGGGCACGTACAAGCGTGGCCCGAGCACCAAAGAGTACGAGCTGTACGACGGCGAGTTCCAGCACTCCCCCGATCAGCTCGCCAGGACCAACGACGAAGGCCAGTTCCTCTACTTCACTGAGGACGGCGGACGCACCGCCGGAGTTTACTGCATCGATGCCGAAGGAAACGCCTACACCATCTTTGAAGCGTACAGCGAGAAGTACTTCGGTGACGAGACCACCGGGCTTGCCTTCAGTCCCGACGGCACCAGGTGAGTTGTTGCATATCTCTGTTCTTCTCCATCGCATTCATTGTTTCTCATGCCATTCATTTCACTCTTGCACGCCAAGAATGTACGCCTCCTTCCAGGATTGCGGCTGCGAGACCACCAGCGACATCGACTGCGGTTGTCTCTTCGAGTTTCAGCGCGATGATGGGCGTTCGTTCGACGGGGACACGCTGAGCCTCAAGTTCCACACGAACGAACCCTGAGGATGTATCTAGGCAGTCGGTTGCTGTGTGGCGAATGAAATATGCATGTAGAGGGCGTCGGTAGTGTTGGGGATTGTTTGCAGTTTGTGCGCCGGTAGGTTGGAGGCTCCGTGGAATAAATGTTTGTAGAACCACAGAGTCAACGAAGTAGCGGTACTCTCCTTTTGTTCACCGCGTTCATTCCTCACTGCACCCGAAGGGGATTTGCCGAATTGCGCCGCACCATGGATTGTCGTATCCGGCTAGTAAGATCAGCGAAGCTAGCCATGGAATCGAAGACGTACCAGTAGACGGCACCGACGAAGATGCCCCCTCCGATCACATTGCCCAACGTCGCCATGAACAATGCAGCGAACATGCGCCCCACTGTGACATCCGCTCCGAGCATCATCCCCATCGGGATCAGATACATCGATGCCACGACGTGCTCGAACCCAAGCATGACGAACGACGCGGTGGGGAACCACAACGCGAGGATTTTCCCCGAAACTTCTGCGGCCGTGGTGCCCTGCCACACGGCCACGCACACCAAGAAATTGGCCCCGATGGCCTTGAGAAAGATGGACCCCAAATCACTTCCCGATTTCTTCTCCGCCACCGTGACCGCCAGCCCGTCCGCCCCCAAATCCACTAGGGCGTTGCTGAGATAGCCCAGTAGGAACGCCCACGATACGCATCCGGCAAAGTTGTAAATCCACGCCACGGTCCAATTCCGCAACAGCTTTTGGATTGGGACCTGCCGTCCCAGCACCGACGCCACGAAGACGAGGGAATCCCCGGTGAAGAGCTCGGCACTTGTCAGGATGACGGCAATGAGCCCCCCGGGGAATAGGGCTGCGCCGAGGATGCCACCCCCCACGCTCAGATATAACTGCCCGGCGAATGCGATGTAGAGCCCGGCCATGAATGATTGGATTGCGAGCTGCAGTGCGAATAGTAGAATGCAACATGAGATTTCTGTTGCTGAGTTTGCAGATGCGCACTTCGCAATGGACGAACACTCACAATGTGCAGCCGCAGGCCCGCCTTGTACTTTCCCGCCGCGTACACGGCCTTCAGCGTTTCCTTGGGGTGCTTGGACGCCGACAATATCGTCACGGTGCCCGCGGCCGCTGGCGAGGCATCCCCCGATCCCAAAAAATTGCTCGTCCTCTTGCGCAGGAAGGGAAAATTGCTAGTAATGCCATTTGGCCTCGCCTCATTCGCCTGCTGCGGCTGTTCGACGCCGTTGCACATCGCCCCATTCTCCTGCGGCCGTTCGAGATCGACATCTCGGTCGCCGGAGTTGGCGTTCGTTTCGTCGTCGCTGCCGTCCATCGGAATATTCACGAGATATGTGGTATCTTTTTGCAATGAACGATTCCACGACACAAACCGATGCAGGTGAATACTCGAGATGGTGCCGCCGCTGGCTGGGGCAATGGGGTCGTTCGGGGAGGTGTGCTTCTTCCTCGGGCCGCGTTGAGGACGGGAGGAGGAGGGAGGGCGGGGGCGCGAGGTTGCGTAGGTACGGGGAGCGGAGCGAGGTCAGTTAGGTAGCTAATTTACGTATGAGAAAGTAGGAGTAGGACTGTAGATATGTCCCCTTCTTCCCCCCACACCCAACGACGCGCCCTTTGCTTGAGAGTTGCAGCCGGTGTGCTCGTTGGTCGTCGCCTGGCGTCGGCTCGCCCCTCCTCGTAAGTACAATGCCAATATTTCCTATGAGGGCACTCTGCGGTTCCCGGGCCTCTTGCGCAGGTGGGCGGCGCCGTGTGGCGAGATGGCATTGTTTTTCTGCAGAATTCGCGTGGGCGCGGGCTGACTACCTGTTCGCGAAGGAGGGAGCTCAAGGGACGGGCACATGAGATAGGTATTGCCTGCACCCTGTTTTTTTTCTTTCGAGGCCCCCGAGGTAGGAGGAGACACAGGACGCAACGGGATCACTGAGTGTTTGTCCTCGTCTGCAAATTGGTATCGCGTTCTAGGGGGACATCGGTGATGCGCGCAGGCGTCGTTCTGAGATCTTCTCCTCTGCGCCATTTATTGTTCGCGCTTCTCTAACCCCCCGCTTCGTAACCCCCTACCACGCTACAGAAAATGGGGAGGAAATCTAAAAAGAAGAAGGGCAAGGGCGCCAGTCGGCAACCCTCTGCCAATGAGAAGGATACAAGCGCCAAATCCTCGACGCCCCCAACTGCACCGGGGGCATCGTGCTGGATTTGCTTGGAGGAGGGGCCTGATGACGCAGGGAATCCGTTAGTGAGGGAATGTTCGTGCCGAGGGGACTCGGCTGGGTTTGCCCACGTCTCCTGCCTCATCGAGTACGCCGAAAAGAAGTGTGTGTCAACGATCGGAACAAATCAGGAAAGCTTTGATGCAGCATGGTTAAAGCCATTCACCGTTTGCCCAAATTGCAACCAAAAGTACCGGGGGGAGTTGGCCATTGAGCTAGCCACGGCGCGTGTGGATTTGGTGGACAAGAAACAACTAGATCCGGTCTTTCGACTGGCAGCTCTCCAAGAGAAACTCGCGACTGTCGTGCATCACAGGAGGCACTCAATTGCAACAGCGGAAGAGAGTGAAGAGATTGCGAAGGAATGCACCTCAATCGTCGAGCAAATGAAAGAAGACACTGCTTCGTGGTCAACGCAACCAGATGAATATGTTCGTGCTTCGGAAACCAGCCACTTTGCGTTGCTGGGAAAATTGTACCTGTCGGGAGAAGATGCGAAATGCGGACGCAAGGCACTTGAGTGCTTCGAGAAAGTGAAGACAGTGGCTCCTGAACTGTTCTCTTGTCTGGACGAAAGGATTGCCGAGGCAAAGGCATTGTGTGACGGAAAGGAGGAGAAGTTCGACCTGGGCGAGAGAGTCAAAGGCAAGAATATTGAGGGCCTTCGGCGGAGTTACGAAACAGCAGTGAAGCGCTATGGAGAGGGCTCAGAAAAGGCAATTGGTCAGGGGCAGAACCTTGCGATTGCTCTCAAAGCCGCGCTTCGCATCGTCGAAGCCGAGAGGTTTCTAGACAAGCTCGCCCCTCTGAGTCGTCGAATCCTCGGTCCGGAGCATCCTTACACGGAGTGTATTGAGGTCACACTTCGTTTCGTGAAGGAAAGGGTTGTCCTCGTCAACCGCGGGAACGGTCTCCAATAACCCCCCGCTTCGTAACCCCCTACCACGCTACAGAAAATGGGGAGGAAATCTAAAAAGAAGAAGGGCAAGGGCGCCAGTCGGCAACCCTCTGCCAATGAGAAGGATACAAGCGCCAAATCCTCGACGCCCCCAACTGCACCGGGGGCATCGTGCTGGATTTGCTTGGAGGAGGGGCCTGATGACGCAGGGAATCCGTTAGTGAGGGAATGTTCGTGCCGAGGGGACTCGGCTGGGTTTGCCCACGTCTCCTGCCTCATCGAGTACGCCGAAAAGAAGTGTGTGTCAACGATCGGAACAAATCAGGAAAGCTTTGATGCAGCATGGTTAAAGCCATTCACCGTTTGCCCAAATTGCAACCAAAAGTACCGGGGGGAGTTGGCCATTGAGCTAGCCACGGCGCGTGTGGATTTGGTGGACAAGAAACAACTAGATCCGGTCTTTCGACTGGCAGCTCTCCAAGAGAAACTCGCGACTGTCGTGCATCACAGGAGGCACTCAATTGCAACAGCGGAAGAGAGTGAAGAGATTGCGAAGGAATGCACCTCAATCGTCGAGCAAATGAAAGAAGACACTGCTTCGTGGTCAACGCAACCAGATGAATATGTTCGTGCTTCGGAAACCAGCCACTTTGCGTTGCTGGGAAAATTGTACCTGTCGGGAGAAGATGCGAAATGCGGACGCAAGGCACTTGAGTGCTTCGAGAAAGTGAAGACAGTGGCTCCTGAACTGTTCTCTTGTCTGGACGAAAGGATTGCCGAGGCAAAGGCATTGTGTGACGGAAAGGAGGAGAAGTTCGACCTGGGCGAGAGAGTCAAAGGCAAGAATATTGAGGGCCTTCGGCGGAGTTACGAAACAGCAGTGAAGCGCTATGGAGAGGGCTCAGAAAAGGCAATTGGTCAGGGGCAGAACCTTGCGATTGCTCTCAAAGCCGCGCTTCGCATCGTCGAAGCCGAGAGGTTTCTAGACAAGCTCGCCCCTCTGAGTCGTCGAATCCTCGGTCCGGAGCATCCTTACACGGAGTGTATTGAGGTCACACTTCGTTTCGTGAAGGAAAGGGTTGTCCTCGTCAACCGCGGGAACGGTCTCCAATTGTTCATTGCTCTGCGCTACGATTGTAGCGGAAAGAAATGTGTCATCCAGGGTCCACTGCAAAGCCCAAAGAATGCTACATTCGAGGTGAACGCCTATCCCGTTATCCCAAATTTTGGGACGCCTGTCATTTGTCACGGGCTCAAGTCTGCGGCGCACCTGAATGGGAGAGTTGGAGAAGTACGGTCTGTTGACCGCGAGAAAGACAGATTCCTTGTCTACTTGGAAGGGAAAGAGGAGCCGGTGCTTGTCAAGCTTGAGAATCTCCGTATTGCGTTTGATCTGCCTGAACCGACGACGGCTGGGGATAGTGGATAAGCAAGTACTGTACCGTCATTATTCGTTGGGGGATGATCATCTCTTTCTCCGATTCGCCCACAGCTCCGCCAAGGCCCGCTTCCTCGACTCTTCCTCAAGAAGCTTTGCCTCCTCCTCTGCCGATATCTGCACAACTTTCGTTTTCTCTGGCAGGATGTCGAACCGCATGCCCCGCATCCGCGTCAACGCCATGGCAACCTCGTGCCTTCGAGGTCGGTAGGCAAATCCCACCGTTTCCCAGAGATCTAAGGCAGCGTGCGAGGCGAGGAGATCGGCAAGCCAATGGTCGTTGGCACCGGTAGATTGATCTTGCTTCAGAGAGGATATGAGCTCCTTCATGCCACCCTCATTCAGCACTCCCTCCATTCGATCCAGTAAGTTGCACAGATCATCGTCTGGGCAGCGCTGAGACTCTCGAATCAGCCACAAGACGCAGACACCACATCCATACAGCTGCTCCGAGGCGCTTCCCACCAGCTGGGAGCATTTGGACAGGTCGACGATGCCATCGTCCTCGTCACCATCGTCGGCACCATCCGCGCTATCGCTTTCACCGTCGCGGTAGAACCAGAGGCGGGACGAGCCGCCATCCGGAACGTGGATAGCCGCATCACCAAACTTTCTCGCCACGCAGTCAGAGTCAGGCCTTCTTCTCAACGGTGATATCGTCGTTGGCTTCTTTCCATCGTCGTCTTCTTGCAAGTCACCTTTCTCATCGCTGCTGCCCTCCCTGCTAATTTTGTTGTACGTTCCCATAATGTCTTCCTCTTTCTTGGCCTCCCACGGCAAGCGATGGACCACCCCCTTCCCCGCGTACTGCACGTGCCCGTACGAGAACTGGTAGCTCACGCTCCGCGCCTTCTCCAATCCATCGTAGGCCCTATAGTCCTTCATCAGGACCACGGCGTCGGCGACGTCGAGCCACTCGCCCACGCCGCCCACCACGACCACCGTCGAGACCTGATGCTCCTTGGAGAGGAACAGGCCGTTCACTCGATACAGCAAGGGGGTGATGGGCTCGTCCATGATCATGGCGCGCATCCTTCCATCCCGCGCCATGAAGTTGGCCGCGGAGACATCCTCGTCGACCAGCAACGCCGACGCTCCGCCCTCCAGCGCCTCGATGACGTTGGCCGCCTGGGACGTCGAGCCGGAGGCATCCCTCGTGCTGAACGTGGACGTGTCCTGCTTAGATGAAATCGACGCCCCATTGATGCTTCGCCCGCTGGGCAAATTGGAAATGAACGCCGAGACGTTGCACCGGTTGACGTACCGGCCGTCCTCGGCGCGGATGGACACGGCGTCGTCGTGCGCGACGCAGCGCTCGCGCCCGTCTCCCGGCGGGTTGTCGTAGACGCCCATGCAGAGGGCCTGGAGCATCGTCGACTTTCCGTGGTAGCCGCCTCCCACAATCAGTGTGACGCCGCGAGGGATGATCATGCCTCGCATGGTGACCGATGTCGGAGGAGCGGAGGTGCCGTCCTCCGATGTATCCATCGCTGCCTCTCCCTTTTCGCCCCCGCCTCCAGATTCTGCCACACTTCCGTCCTCGTTCAGAAACCGCCTCCAGAAGGCACCGACATCCACCGTCACCACGCGGGTCAATTGCTCGCTCCCCTCCGGACTCGCAAACGGCACTGCGGGAGGAGACGCCATCGGCAGAGAGCTCCGGCCCGACTTGCGCGGCAATAGGGATCCATCGGCGATGAAGGCCACGGCATCCAAATATCTCTCCTGATCTGCAGGGGTTGCATTGTTGTCTCCACTTTCGCTGCCATCGCTGTCGGTCTTCTTCTCCTCACTGCCACCCGACGCAGCCGCCTCCCGAGCACTCAGTGCCTTCCGCGGAGGCTGGAGCATCCCCCGCAACCGGCGCTGCAACACCACGCAGGCCACGTGGGCAAAGCATCCGGAGGACGTCAGGCGATTGGTCAGGTCGTCGAGGGCTGGGGAGATCATCCCGATCAAATCATCTTTCAGTTTGTCCGCAGTGCATCCATCCCCGGCGTTTCTGGTGCTGGGGAAGGCGACGTGAAGCAAGAATTGCAAAGTGGCACCTCCATTGTCGCCTTTCGCAATCACGCAGTCGGTGCGTTCCAGCACGTACGGAATGGGCGCCTCCTTCTTATTCTTGGCAACCTTCCTCCTCCTGCGTCGCTTGCCGCCGCCGCCGCCGGCCAGGTGTCGCGCCTGCCCCATGGTCTTGACGGTGCACCCCTCCGACGCCTGGGGGAAGATGTCCGATAGGACTCGGGCCGTGTAGTCTGCCAGTGCCACCCTGGCCCCTCCAGAGGATGCTCCATTGCAAATAGCTTGGAGCGCCTCGGGATGGGCGGCGTACAGCGCCGAGAGCGGGATGGACGCGAGGAGGATCCCCTCCACTTTGCCCTGACTTGCATTTGCAATTGCAGTTGCACCTGAGGCGGCGGAGGAGCCCTGGTGGTGATCGGACGGCAGGGGCGCCAATTCCGCGGTCCAGCCACCACTCAGGGCGAGGGAGAGGCCGCCGCGGGCCGGCGCCGAGGGTTCGGCCGGTTGGGACGCCGCCATCGTCGATAGCGATAGGCAGAGGAGCACGTGCTAGTGTGTGTTGAGGAAGGGGAAAAAATGAGACGAATGGCTGAGCGAGAGGAGCGGACGTTCATTTTCTACGTGGGAACTCTACAAAAGAGGCCGGCGGAAGTTGCAAAATCGCTCTAACGAACGCCCGAGCCGCCTGAAAGTGCACCCCCGCACCTCCTCCGCCTCCGCTGCCCTTGCATCGGCGGCTCCCTCCATTTCGGCAAATGCTGGCGCCCCGCAAGAAGCTGTGGTCGACGCCCCCCTCGGCGGTGGACGCGGCCCTCGCCTTTGCCGCGCTCGACGCTAACGATGTGGTCTTTGACGTAGGGTGCGGCGACGCGCGGGTGCTGCTGCAAATGGCGGCGCTGTCGGTGCCTCTGCCCACTCCTCTGACTGATGAGCGGGGTGTAGCGTCGGGCGGGGCTTCGTCTGAAGTCGATGGTGGCTGCGGTGACAATCAGCAGCATCAATCACAAGGCGCGTCGACGCCGCCGCAGCACCGCTGCCATCAGTTTGTGGGCATCGAAATCTCGCCGGAGCGCGCAGAGGAAGCACGGGGCAACACCGAGCGAGCGCGGCAAGAAGGCCGAATACCGCCCCATGTGTCGATCGAGATTATCTGCGCCAACGCGCTGGATACCGAAGCTATCGAATACGCGAGGGCGACTGTGATCTTTCTTTATTTGGTGCCGCGGGGATTGCGGCTGATCAAGGACGTTGTGTGGCCCAAAGCGTTAGAGAATGAGGCAAACGAGAACGGGACAAATGAATACACAACTGCAACAGCCAATGGCATAGATAGTGCAGAAGAAACTACGCAATCAGCACGTGGGAAGAGGCCGCGGAGAATCATCACCTACATGGCGCCGTTCGAGAACACATCGCATGTCCGGAAGGAGCTCTGCACGGTGGAGCATCAGGAGGGGGCGGCGTGGCCGGTGTATTTGTACTATGCGAGCGTCTGATGCATCCTATGAAAGGTTTGCCAAAGGCAAGAGTGTAAAAAGCCCCAAGCCTGAAGACCGAGAGCAAGGACTTTCCGGAGCTACAACTCATACTCAAGATTGCAATTTGTTAGCTAGTTTACGTAAGTAAATACGGGTAGAACACATTCCGCACCTGCGCTCTGCGCTCCTCGCCCGCCGCGCCTGAAGCATGGCGGCCAACCGTGGCGACAACGAGGACGATGGCGGAGAGCCGCAGAGCGTTTGGACCTACCTCCAGCGGAATAGAGGAGCAGACCCCTATGATGACGATTGGGAACTCATGAGTGAGCGCCAAAGGTGGGCGTGCACAAAAGGATATGGAATCAGTTATGAATGGATAACCGAGGCAAACGGCTGGAGCGATCACCGCGTGCAATGGGAGCACGCGGATGGGTTTGTCCAAGGAGTCTCACAGGCAGATTTTGATCGACTTTTGGGGAACGCTGACCCCAAGAAGCTCAAGCGATTTTCGCCCTGGCAGTGCCATGGCCCCAACACCACCGATAGGAACGATCCTGATATCCTCGGTGCACCTTATCGTGACGGAAAATACGGTGATGTAGTGATACCAGATCGCTTATTCTCAATGTCGAACAATATTCCCTCACCAAATGAGATGGCTGGAGTCTACGATATAATGTTTTACGGGGGAAATGCATTCGACTTTCTACACAAACACCATCGAACTGCCCGTGGAACGTTGGAGCTGTCGGAGAGAACAAATGAAAGGGGTGAATCGGTATTGGCGGGGAAGGTCACAATGGATCCTTGCATGAACGTCATTGATGTGGTTCCCTTTGGGGGCAATTACGGCTTTGTCGAGAGGGCAAGAGTTCAGAGGCAAGACGATGCAGATCCTATGTCAGGTGAAATCTCATCCGGGCCGACTGGAGTAGTACAGATAGAAGTGACAGATCCCCCACTTGCAACGGTCTCTTGGAGGATTCTATTTATTTGGGGGAGATCAGAATATTCCGTGAGAAGACCGGTGCTGGCATAACGGATCAAACTCCAACAGGAAGTCAAGACGAAGTCCAGCCGGTGTTGGTGGATTTCGCCTCTACCGAAGAAGGAGAACGTCTCAACAGGATTCACTACGACAATACATGTTCATGGCTTCATAAGCACACCATGCTGAACGAGCAGGCCGCAAGAGAAATCGGTAAATTTCTATGCCCTCCTCCTGTGCTGTTCTTTGAGGAAGGCGATGTGCAGATAGATGTCAACTGGGAAAATGTAGCTAAGGGCTGCGGATGGGCGGACTCGTGCATCATTGCCAGGCGTCGCAGGAGCGACGCCATAGCTCGACCGGGTCCACTTCTATCGAACAAAGACAAATTCGAGGCACAAATGAGCTTGGTTCAGGCCGACATTGAAAAGCTCGAGAGAAAGAAAGACATGATCTGGCTGGCGTACAAGTTCGCCAAAATGATATCAGATTGTCCAGGTGACGAAAGTGAGCATGAAAGGGCGAGGCTTTATTTCAATTATTACGGCAAGACTGAGACAGATGACAGGGTCGACCTGTGTTTGGCCAACATGGACAGAGCCCTCTTCAACGAACAACTTTTCCAGTATGGACTTCGCTTTGAACGGATGGAGTACGAACGGGCAGAGGAAGATTCTTTTAGAGCTACCTGCAGAGTGTTTCTTTTCTCCAGGATAAATGGCCCTAGCATCTAGCGGAGTATCGTTGCTAAACGAGTATTGATTCAACGCGGCTCCATCATGCCCACGAGGAACTCCTTTGGCACCTCGATCATCCTGGGGTAGCAATCATTCACGCCATACGATACGATCACTGTATTCGGATCTCCCATCTTCTCGGCAATGCCCGTCACAAAGTGTATTCTTGGACACTCGAATTCCTCTTCCCGTATCTTCAGCTTGTAATCGTTCGCCGCTCCGTGGACCTGCTCGTTGTCGCTCTGCCTCGCCTCTTCGCTCGAATCTCCGGCAAACCCCAGGCAGAAGAATCCACTCCGGGCCACGATGTCAAACGGCGGCGTGGGTTCAAAAGCATACACCCGGCTGACGTAGTTGTATTTGTCTTTTGGTGTCCGCCGCGTCTTTCGATGCGAGAATCCCAAGAGAAGGTTGCGTTCTGTGCCATCACTGCCTTTCCATTGAATGGGCACGCAGCACGCCGACCCGCTATCTCTATCGATCAACGGGCTCTGCTTCCCTTCATTATCAATTGTCGTATACGACGCCTCCGGCTCGGGCTTTGTGGCTTTCATCATTTCCAGCTCGTGGCTCCGATCGATCAACGGGTGTCGCGAGAAGTCCACGCGCGTGACCTCGTGTGGTCCGCCGGGCCACATTTCGAGGAAGGTTGGTCCGTGCTCACCGTTGCTCCCGACGGCCGCAAAGTAGTGCATATTTTTGCCTCCGTACTGTATCATGATTGGTTTGTGGGGGGCCGTCAATTGCAGGCCGGAACCGTACGTGTTCTTGAAGTAGATTTGCTCCCCGCCCTCGGAGTTTGCATTGGGATTGTGATCAGCCCTTCTTCTCTCCAGGCTGACGGGCATGGCGTACTCGTTGCACAGCAACACCATCCCCGCCATCTCGTGTTGTTTCGACTCGACCGCGAACAATTGGCAATCCTGCATGTATTGCTTCGGCTTTTTCGGGCGTCGCTTCCCCCCGGTCGGCGACCACCCTACCTCCCACATGTGTTGATTGAGATCTATCACTGCATCCAGATATTCCCCGGTTGTTGCATCTCTCACAATGTTGAGATCTCTATCGAGCAACGCCAGACCGAGGTAATTTTGATACGTGTCTGGCACGCCTCTCCCCGGCCCGTGGCAGTTGGCAAAGTTCGACAGCCGGTAGACTCCCACATACGCCACATCTGCACTGACGGACGATAATTCGGATATGATTGCTCTGTCAATCACTCGATCATCCAGCGGCAATAGCATGGGGTTGTAAATGAACAGCGGCCGGTCCTCCTCGTCCGGCCTCGCCCTCGCCTCCAAAAAGTATGTGAGATTGTGCACCGCGTCCGAGGGGACGTAATATTTCGAGTCTTCAGTTGGGATCATGCGCCGTCGATTGGGTATGGATGGAAGTTGGTGCACCACCCCGTACCCCCGCGTTTCCTCGAGGATATTCGGCACGACGTCGTATCTGATCACGTCGTCTTTCGACAGTGCCTCCCGGAGAGACTCCGAGGCTGCACCTTGGGGTGCACCGTCGACCGGACGCACGCGCTTCTTGCAACAGCTTCCATCTGACCTCTTCACATTTGCAGCGCCACCCTTTTCATTTGCAGCAACATCGGGAAAATACAGCGACGGCCCGAGGATGGCCAGTCCTCCCCCGCCTGGGCTGCCGTCGTCGGGCAAGAACAGCCACACATGCACCGACAGGGCGACGAGGTTGGCGGTGAGCAGAACTGCAAATATTGAGACGGCTGCCGATTCGAGGCGGTTCAGGGCGACGCGGCCTCGCCCGCCGCCGCGGCGGGCAGTGGGGGCCGAGGGCGATGGAGAGGTCAGCGCTGGCCGCATCGCCGAGGTCAATGGCGCTTGGATGGAGGCGAGCTGGCGAGCGAGGTTCACTGCGGCGCGGAGGGAGTGGGCAGGCACTAGCTGTACATACTAATTCCTAAGTGAAGATATGATCTAAGTCCAGATCTTGCTTGCAAGTCGAGAGCTTTCCAGGGGTGGCCGCTGGCAGAAAT
>JALLAP010000377.1:0-15843 GCA_036939355.1 Thalassiosira profunda | reverse complement strand
GCGTGGGGCGGAGCATCCGGGCCAGCGCGCTGTGCGATGCCACGATCTGGGTGGATTGTCCGTCTTGCCACTACGAAGAGAACATCGGGGAATACCCCGACTACCGACTGCGAGAAGTGGATGACGGGAATGGCAACGTTTACCAAGTGCGGCGGAATGCGTGCGATTTCGACAACTTTCTGGTCCCTGGGATATTGAGTTACGCGGCCTCCATTTTGGTATTGGTGCTGTCGGCCTTCTTTCTCTTCAAACAAACTCGAGCCGAAGTTGTGATTGACGAGAGTGTCCAGACGGCCTCGGATTATTCTATCGAGATCTCCAACCCACCCAAAGACGCCCTCGATCCGGAGGAGTGGAAATCCTACTTTGACCAGTTCGTCGACGCCAACGAAAATAGGACCGTGGAAGTGCGAGAGAGCGTTGAGGTGGATTGCCACGATAAGTTTGGTCCACGGACCTGCCGCTCGACGCGGAAACGCTCCGGCGGAGTGGTCTTGGTGACGATCGCAATTGACAATGGAGAGCTGATTCGGGCGCTGATTAAGAGACGGACGAAGCTGGAACTGCTGCACAAGCTGTTGGCCAAGTTGTCGAGGGAGCTGCCCGAGGGAGAAAGTTACGAGGTGGCCATCGACAATTTGACGATGATGGAATCGATCGAGACAATCGTCAACGAGGCATCTGCGGGCATACACTCGCAATCAAGGTCAATCTACACAAAGTGTCACCGCTTTCTCTCAAACAAGCTGGGCGTGCTACCGCCCAACGATCCAAGGATATTGTGGGAGCAACTTGTGAAGATCGAGAGCGACGTCCGAACCCTGGCAAACAAACGATACGGCGCGGTTGCTGTCTTCGTAACCTTCGACAGCGAGCGCAGCCAGCGCAACGCACTACACCTATTGTCCACCGGCGCTCTGGACGTGTGGTACAACAATCGACGCAACAAATTGCTCCAACGAGGAGGCAAACTGCGCGTCACGGAAAGCGTGCAAAGCAGCCATTTATGGTCCTGCACGGAGCCACCGGAGCGGGAGCTTGAGGTGCAATTGTCTTCTCCCANGAAGCTGCTGGCCAAGCTGTCGAGGGAGCTGCCGTATGGAGAACGGTACGAGGTGGCCATCGACAATACGACGTTGGCGGAATCGATCGAAACAATCGTCAACGAGGCATCTGCGACCGTGCGCTCGAACTCGAGGTCAATCTACACGAAGTGTCGCTGCTTTCTCTCCCACAAACTGGGCGTGCTCCCTACAAACGATCCGAGGATATTGTGGGAGGAGCTGGTGAAGATCGAGAGCGACATCCGAACCCTGGCAAGCAAACGATACGGCGCGGTTGCGGTCTTCGTGACCTTCGACAGCGAGCGCAGCCAGCGCAACACATTACATGCATTGTCCACTGGTGCTCTGGACGTGTACCACAACAATCGACGCAACAAATTGCTCGAACGGGGAGGCAAACTGCGCGTTACGGAAAGCGTGCAAAGCAGCCATTTGTGGTCCTGCACGGAGCCACCGGAGCGGGAGCTTGAGGTGCAATTGTCTTCTCCCAACCTCTCGGCGGCTCAGGCCAGACGAGCAACTCTGGAGAAGCAACTGCTGATGTTTCGTGGAAAGAGAGTGTTGCAAGTAGCAGAGGCAGCCGAGCCGAGCGATGTGCGATGGTTGGACCTCCAATCATCGGCGACCAAGCGATTAGAATTGCACATGGTCAGCGGTCTGGGGATGTTAGTGTTCGCGTTTGGAAGCGGATTCTTCATTTACCGACTCTCCACAAACTATGCCGGAGCGTACGCTGCAATGTTCATCTCATTGGTAAGTCGTGGTGTCTCGTGTACATTGTCATGCGAATCTCAATCTCACGATTGTTGGTATTGGCAGACAAACGCCGTGGTGCCCAAGGCCTGCGAATTCATCTCGAACATGGAATCTCACTCCACGGAGCACGGGAAGCAGCTGTCGCTCTTCGTCAAGATTACTCTCTTTCGATGGTTCAACTCCGCCATTGCTCTCTACCTCATCTCAAGCTTCATCGAGACGATTTCGGTGGAGAATGGGGCCGAGCGAATGATGCAATCGCTGGTAAGTGCATATCATGTGCACGTTACTACTCTGCGCACAACAGACCCTCTCACATGTGCTCGAAATATCTTAAAGATGTACAAAGTGTACCCTGTCATCCTAGCCGAGCTGTTCTGCAACCCGGTCATCGAGTTGCTGGACATACCGGAGAATGTTCGAAAGCATGTCGTGGCCCCGAGAGCCGCAAACCAGGCCGAGATGAACGCGTGCTTCTCCGGGTCGCGGTGGTGGCTCGCCGAGCGGTACACCAACGCGCTGCGAGTGCTCTTCGTCGCGCTGTTCTTTGCGTCGATCCTTCCCGAGGCCCTTTTCCTGGGATCGTTGGCGTTGCTGGCGCAATACCACGTCGGGAAATTTATGCTGCTGCGGCTGTGCGGGCCGCCGCCGGACGTTGGCTTCCATCTGGCTCGCTTTGGGCGCAAGTACTTTCTGCCTGCGATCCTGGTGACACACGTCTGCATCAGCAGCTACTGGTGGTCGGGCTACCCCTACGACCAAGTAGTGAGTTCTGATTGCCTCTGTTGCAATGATAATATGATGTCTGCTGACAGACCTAACTGTTGTGATGACTTGTTGCGCAGTGCGAGGAGGACGGCGAATACGTGGCCTGCAACCAGAACTTCTTCTTCTCTAAGTCTCGCACCTTCCCGCCGCTGCCCCGCTGGCAGCCCGAGGGCGCCGAGTGGATGACCGAGGGCCAGGCAATTTTGACGTCGCTGTACGGCTGGACGAGCGTGTTGGTCTTGGCAATCGCCGCATTCAACTTCGTCTGCGGCACCGTCGTCCCGTGGATCCGATCGCTGTACGAAAGCACCTACGTGCCCGACGGCGCCGATCAGGGCATCCCGTTCAGCGCCGTCTTGCACCGCACGGAAGTGAACGGCTATGTGCCGCAATCGACCCTGAAAGGCCGTACGTTTCCGCTGCTGGCGTGTGACATCGACGAAATCGACATGGATCTCATCGGATGGACCGACGACGAGCGCGGATACGCGCCGCACAACCTGCGGCACGATCTGGAGGCCGTGGCGGCGAACGGAGCGCCGGGTCCCGCGGTGTCCCTAGTGCGGCAGTGGAAACGGTAGCGGCCGCCGCAAAGCACCCAATGCAAAGGATAATGCAAACTTGCGATCAGATTGCAATGACTTCATTGGCATCTTCCCTCCTCGCCTGCCTGCTCACTGTATTTACGTACTTACGTAGGTAGATAAACCGTATCTTTTGCCTCGGCTCCGCTCTCCTGCCTCCGCTCTCTGCCTCTCCAGCTTCCGCCCCGCCCTAGCCTGCCCCCCCCCCCGCCTGGCGCTGCGCGCGATGACGAACCCGTGGAGCCTCCTCCCCAACCATCGCCCGCCCCTGCCGCCCTTCGGCGCGCCCTCCCTCGCCCGGCCGGAGCATACACTGAATTTTCACCGTCGGCCTTGCCTCCATCGCTCCCTTTATTCGTCGCCCACCTGGACCCGCCTCTCCACCTCCAACAACAACGCAGCCATGAACGCCAACTACGCCACCACCAATAACAGCAGCAGTAGCGCCAGCCCCGCCGACGGCCTGGCGCCGACCTACGCCACCCCCCAAACAGCATCGGCGGCCTACCGCTCCGGCCTCTTGAAATCCGACGACGACGTTGCTGGCTGCCATTCCTCATTGCGGCTGGCGTTTCGGTACGTGCTGCACGACGCGTGGGCGGAGGACGAGAGGGGCGATGACAATGGATCGAAGGAGGGCAGCGGAGTTGAGGACGAGGAGGAATTGCTGCGCCTGTGCTGGATCCGGCCGGACGGCATTCCGTGCCACTTTCGGCCGATGCGCCCCGTCCGAACCTCCGTCGGCGGGGCGGCGGCCGCACCCACGGGAGGCGTTGGGTTAAACGCAGGGGGGGCGGTAAACGATGAGCACGCCGGCCTGCGCGGCTCCGCCAACGGTGCCGCCGAGAATGACGAACGATCGACGAACGAAGGGAGCGCACAAAAGGAAGGGAGTGAGATGGAGGCGGGAACCGCGCTGGTGACCGCCCGCGATCAAATCGAGACGACCTACCCCGGCCACGCCTTTGTCTTTTGCCGGCGGGTGCACCGCCATGTTGGCGGGGGGACGGCCGCTAATGAGAATGGGAGCGACGACGATGGAACATCAAATGGTGATCCCGTTGTCGTTCACGAGGGGGGGCGGACGTACTTTCGCCGCCGAATTGGACGCGACAATCCGCAAAATGAAACGGGCGACGAGGAATCGGGGTGGGAGACGTACCTCGTCGTGGGGGGCTACCGCCCCGGCCCCCTGCCCGCCGCAAACGCCGCCGACGAAGGTTCCGACGCGGGGGAGGGAAGGAACGGGGGGTCGGCCGAAAACAACACGAACGTCGTGGAGGGCGGCCACCTCGGCGACGACGACGACGACGACGATGATGGCGGGGAATTGCGGGTCCAGCTCGTCACCATCACTGCCGTCCGGAGGACCTCGTGCCCAAACAAAATCAGCGTTGCCACTCTGGGACACGCCGAGGAGGACCTTGACAACCACACTGAGGCGGACGACGACGACGTCCTCCCCGCCCGCCTCCTCGGATGTTCCGACTGCGCCCAGTCCGTCCCGTTCTTACGGGGGGCGATGAATCCCCGCACGCGGCACCGGCCGGCGTTCGTGGCCACGGGAGGCACGGCGAGTGGCGAGGGAGACGGAGGCGTTTCCCTGGGCGGCTCGGACGGCTCCTCATCAAATGCGCAACGGCCGCCGGAAGAAACCACCCCAATCGACGACGACGAATTTGCCATGACCGTGACGGTATGCCTGGCGCAGCTCGACCCGACGCCGGTGGACGTGTCCGCAAAACATTACGACGCGATCGTCCTGGGCGGGTGGCCCTGCCGCGCCGAGCCGGGCTGCTTTGGCAATGACGACAGCCCCAACAACGACGACACCGACAACACCACCAGCAACAGCAACCCCCTCCGCGACCGCTTCGCCTCCGACCTCGCCGCCGCCGCCCACCACCTCCCCCCGCACGCCCGCGCCCGACTCCAAGCGAGCACGCCCGTCTGGATCAACGCCTCCCACCGCTACGGACCCGCCGCCGCCCCCATCCGCAACCGCGACGGGTGCTTCCACCCCACCGCCTCATGGCTTGTCAAAAACGGCGACAACCCATCCAAACGCGGCGGCGTGGAGTGGTACGACGCCGCCCACTACTGTTCGGACTGTCACCACTGGGGACCGGGGGGGCTGATGCTCCACGAACTGAGCCACGCGTGGCACTGCCTCCACACCCCGGACGGGTACGACAACGCCGACGTCATCTCTGCGTACCGGGCGGCGATGGCGGAGGGGCTCTATGACTGTGTGGCCGTGCACGGACCCCAGGGACCCACGTGCAAGGCGTACGCGTGCAGCAACCCGATGGAATACTTTGCCGAATTGAGCGTGGCGTTTTTGGGGGGACTGGACGACGAGAGGGAACACAACAAGTGGTATCCGTTCAATCGGCGGCAGCTAAGGGAGCACGATCCGCGGGCGTTTGCGATGCTGTGTCGGATTTGGGGCGTGGGGGACGACGACGACGACGGTAGCAGTTTGCGAGAAGAGGAGGAAGGGGAAGGGGACGATCCGGCAGGGCAGCGAGGAGGAGGAGGAGAGGGCGGCGGAGAAGGATCGAAGCAGAGTTGAATGATGAGTGATGGATCGAGGCATCAACTTGCAGGTGGTTGTGCTGTAGTGTGAATGTTTATGCTCTCTTAACGAGTCGTTATTGAGCCTTGCGACTTGCACAGCACATATCGCCGATTTGCTCGATCGATCGTGCAGCCGCCTCCGCACCACCGTTATCATCGGAGAATCAACATCCACGCGAAAGACATGGATACGGTCCGCACAAAGCGCGCCCTCTCCTCGAGCGAAAAGTCATCTTCCGATAGCTCCGCGAGGGAGTTGAGCACGGCCGCAATGGCAATCGTAGAGCGCTTGAGGATGACGCACGCATAGTCCTCAACCGCGAGCTCCGTCTGCCACTGGGATTCTATCGACAGTCTCTGAGCCACCTCCGACCCGACACCGTCCGGGAGCAGCTCCAGCAGGCATCTAACGCACTCCCCCACCGTGGGACCGTTCACCCGCCACTTCAACGCCATCAACACCTCCTTCTCACACCTGGCAATATCCTCCGCCGTCACGGCCCCTCTCGCGAGCGCGCCGAGAGCCCCGGCGTCGAGCCTCCCCCGCTGCCCTAGGGGCGGGCGGACCTTCGCCGCCACGTACAAACACGTCAGGGCCGCCAGTTGATACTCGCGGGCGTCCCGCCTTCGCGCCCGCCTCCCCCGGGGCGAGGACGAGGCGAGGTAGCGGTCCAAATACCCCGCGGCGATCGTCGCCGTCTCTCGCGGCAATCCGAGGGAAGTGACGGCGTCGAAGAGCCATCGGACGACGATGGACCGTCGCTTGGCCCCGCGTCGGAGGGCGGCCTTGGAGGCGGGGCGGAGGTACTCCCGACAGCGGTAGCGCGGCTCCTGGGCGAGCAAGGCGGCGAGTCGGTCGCGGATCTCGTCGCGATTTGTCGACGACGAGGGCGAGGAGTCGCCGTCGGCGGCGTCGGTGGCGTCGGTGCCGCTGACGCTGGGAGCGGGGGACACCACGGCCGCCGTCGTCATGGTCGTCGTCATGGTTGGAGTGCTTGTGTTGTGTCAAGGGGCGAGCCTACTGGAGGGGCAGTTCATTGCCGGATTTCAACCGGATTTGTTACAAGGGTTTACCGTGTGGTAATGCATACGGATTCCTACGTCAAATGTTGTCTGCTACCCGTACGTAGAATCTTGGTACAAAGTCTACGTAGAAATTTTGGCCAAAGACCCTTGCTGTTCAGGACGGCCATCACCCCCCAAACGGAAAGGCGAGATGTCTCTTTTTGCAATCCTCCCACGCCAATGCGCCGCCCAAACATCACATCCGATGCGCTCGATCGCATTGTATTGTATCTATGTTCTGATCGCAGCCAACTGCCGACGGATCGATTCGATTGGATTGCAAAACACCAGCTCGCCCCGCCCACCATGCCCCGGACGCTCTCGTCGGTGGCGGCCCTGGGCTGCCTCCTCCTCCCCTCCGCCGTGGCCGCCGCCGCCGCGGTCGCAGTGGACGCCGATCCCATCGAGGCCGCCCGCGACGAGGCCTCCTCATTCTTCGGGCGCCGATTGCAGTTCGACGTCGCGTCGCTCCCCGAGGAAGAGCCCGTGCCCGTCGCGGACGAAGACGAACGCTTCGGCGTGGCGCCGGCGCCCATCGAGGAAGACGGAGAGGACGAGACGGAAGGGGAGGGCAAGAAGAAACACAAGCGGATGAAGAATCACAACAAGAAGACCAAACGGCAAGAGCAAAAGACGAAGAGGAAGCATCGCGAACACAAGCGGGCCAAGGGAAGCAAGGGGAGCAAATCGGTGACCAAGGAGGCGCCATCAACGCTGGCAGCCGTCGAAGGCGACACCCTCTGCTCGTGCTCGCCCACCTCGTACAGCTTCGCCCTCAACTTCGACGGCAAGTGCGACGACACCGTCGGCTTCGACGGCCCGGGCCTCGAGGGCTCCCTCTGCCAATTCACCCGGGGCACCAACCCGAACGACATGAACATCGACGCCATCGGCTTGGGCGGCACGCGCAAGCTGCTGCGCGGAGAGAGCCGGCGGCGGTGGGATGCCGTGCTGAGCCAGGTCGACTTCAGCTCTCATGAGGCTCACGCAAAGAGGGCCTTCGAGGCCAAGGTGAAGGCTAACCGGTCTGCCGGACGCCGGCTCCAGATCCTCGACACCACACCCGTCACCGTGACCTCCGTCACCTTCCTCGAGGCCGATACCAGCCCCCAGCTCAACATTATCAACCAGGACAGCACCTACTTCGACACGACCCTGTCGGACGAGGAAACCATCGTCTTTGACTCCGTATCGGCCCAGCTCGACGCCGACACACCCCTCGACGAGCAGCTCAACCTCTTTCCCGGAGGAGTCTTTTTGGTCCTCTTCGGGACCAATGCGGAAGGCACCGTGATCCAGAACACGGTCGCGTGGGGTTACGACACCGGCTACTGCGCAGGAGAAATATTCCCTAACGCAATGGATACGGGCGAGAAAATCGGCTGGATCTGGGGTTCGGACTACGCGCGCCCGAACGCGAGCTTTTGCCCCGGTACGGTAGCGTCGACCAAGGCGCCGTCGAGCAGCCCGACGATGCCACCCACGATTCGAGCGGCGTCAAAGAGCTCGAAGAAGAAGCGCGGGAAGGCCGGCAAGGGCGCCAAGAGCGGATCCATTTCGATGTCCATGCACTCTGGAAAAGCGGGCAAAGAGATGTCGATGTCGATGCACTCAGGAAAGGCCGGCAAGGGCATGATGTCGATGACGCCCTCGCCCACGCCCGGGCCCACTCCGGCGCCGTCGCCCGAGACCATCGCGCCCACCTCCGTTCCCGACGGGGCCGAGTACTTCACCGGCTTCGAGCGCGGATCGCTCGACCTCTATCAGGAGTGGTTCTCCGTCCCGAGTGGAACGGGCCTCAAGTGGGAGCCTACCAAAGCGATGCCCAAAGACGGCGTCTTTGCCATGCAGGCCCCCAATCTCGACACTCCTGGCCGGCAAAGGGATGCCTCCATCCTTCAGACCGTGACGGGTCCAAACTGGCCATTGGGCAAACTCTACTATTCGATTGTGCCAGGCGTGGAAATGCCAATTGACAAAGTGGAAGTGCAGGTGTGCGGTTCGGGAGGTGTGCAGTGCGGGGTTCGCGACGTGTTCACGAGCAACTCAGATACCTACGAGGAGAGGTTCTTGCAATTGCCGGCCGGCGAGAACTTCATCGCCTGGTTCTACCTCTACAATCCGGAGGGCTTTCCTCCGTCCGAGCTGCCGCCCGACGGGGCCCTCGAACGATCGGGCGTGTTCATCGACAACGTTTACTTCGTGCCCGACGATGTTACACCGCCGCCGCCCACGCCCCCTCCGTCCGGACCTCCCGCTGACTGCGTGGCATTGGATCCCAACCCCTACAACTTCGAGAACCAGGGCTTCCCGGAAGCACCGTGGAGTCTGAGCGGGGCGGGCGAGTGGTTCCGCACGACAGGCGATGCCGTGACCGGATTGCACTTCATGCAGTCTCCTGTTTTTGACGTCTCGGAGGCCAGTGGGACAGTCATGGCGAACGCGACCTTGCAGGTGTGCGAAGACTTCACAGGGGGGCAGGTTAGCATGTATGTCAAGACGACGGCTTTACCGCCCCTCGATTATTTGGTGCTCTGTGTCGATGGCTGTGTCAACGAGAGTGAAAAACGCCAGCTGGCGGACGTCGAGGAGTGGACGTTGGTTGCCCTGCCGCTGGATGCCGGACCCCACAGGATCGATATCAGTTATCAGTACAATCCCTTCAGTATTCCTCCGAGTGCGCTGCCCGACCGCCCACTGGGAGTGGCACAGATCGACGACGTTGCGCTTCAGAGCAATCCATCTGCAACGTATCAAGGATAGACGAGGACAAACGGCAAGGGATAGGGTTCGGGACTTGACGAGGCAGAGGGATTGGTGTTCATTTATGTGCCTAGTGTGTATTCATATCGATGCTGTGGTAAGCTAACGAGAGAGACCTTATGTAGCTCTGAATGAAACTGCCTTTACGAGCAACGAATATTGCAAAGGCAGCCACCTCATGACATGTAGAACGATTGGTATTGTCCGCGGCACCACGCGAAAGTCAAAATGTCTCTCAAACTGCATTCGCCCGGCGTACCGCCGAACGATGCATGCCACCCACAGCCGTTGTTCCATGCCGTGGAACCCACGGTCAATCGCGGTTCGCACACATCTGCTCGACTTTGCTGGTTCATTGAGCTCCCGACGCGTACCCCGCCCGGCGACAGCAGCCAGACATCGTCGAAAAACGAGCCATAGCTATCAGGGTACGCATTGTGAAGAAGACCACCGTCGCCGCCAAAAACAAGTGCCAGTGGCCCTTTTCCATCCGTGCTATTGTGCCGTTGGTACAGGATGTCGACGTCGTTCAGCAACTCAATGCTCGACAAGTACCTCGTACGAGGAAGGCCACTGCCGGTGGAGGCAACAGGCACGTGCGTCCAGTTTTCCTCCACCAGGTCCAAGAGCCACAGATCGTGTCCTCGCTGCAAAGGACCGTGGCTCTTCAATCCACCGTACGCAAGGAGGCCGTGCGGACCCAAATGCGATGCCTGACCGTTCAGCGGCCACTGGTCGCGAAGGGCCGCACTGTTGAGTTCGATCCATGTGCCCAATTCAACATCGAACCGCCACAAATCGTTCAGTGTACGCTCAGGGAATCCTCCGAAGACGAAAACGCTTCCGTCGACCGCGATTGCCGTGTGCTGCCGGCGCGGCGAAAAGGCAGGTGGCGGCGACGGCAGCTTCTCCCACTTGGGAGTCGGGACGCAGGGCTTTGCGTCCACCCGGAGCTCCCAACTCAACAAACGCCCTGCATGCTCACGCCCTGCATGCTCCTCGGGGTGCATCGCTTGACGCGAGGAGATGCTGAGTTCCCATTCGTCATTGATGGGCAGCCCTCCAAACGCTTGTCCGAGCCCGCTAGCGGGACGGAAGACTCCCGAGGTCGGAATGCTGGGGCGAGACAGCACCGATTCTTCCGCACCATCCCAAAATGATAAGTCGACAGACGAAGCCTCACACTCCTCTTCTCGGCTTTGCATGCTGCCAACGAACACCTTAGCCTCGTACTTCCTGCTCTGCGGAGCATCGTGATCGTCCGCGTCCACCCCCGGGCCAGTCAACTTGATATAATCGATGCCCTTGAGGCAGTTGTGCTCGAACGAGACGTCCAGCCGCAGATTGTGGACGCACATGTCCGCCTCGCCCTCGCCCAGGGACACGGAGAGGCGATGCGCGGCAATGCGCCCGGACGGCAGCTCCGGCGGTACTTCCTCGCTCGCTTCCTCGCTGGGGAAGACGAGCGATGAAATCTGGTGCGGATCTCGCATCCGCCAGACATCGGCGAGGACCATAGAGCCTCCCCCTATCTCGAGGTTGTCCTCATCTGCGCTCGTCACTCCGCCAATCACAATAATGTCGCCATTGGGAAGCTGCGTCGCCGAATGCTGCTCTCTCCCTCGCGGCCAGGGATCCTCCTCCGACGCCCGCTCCAGCCGCGCGAACATGGAAGTGAGGGGGTCGTAATGCCACAATTCGTCCGAGTACACGTTCTTGCTCGCGCAGCGTCTCTCTTTGGTCGAAGGGTCGACCTCGCAACGACACTGCCCTGTCGCACCTCCGAAGAGATACACCTCGCCGTTAGGGTTGACAGTCATCGAATGGCCCCGACGTCCCGTCGGCCGGCTGGTCGTGTCTTCGCACAACGATGTCAATTCATCACCGTTCGCTCCGGCCTCGAACGCGTCCGCTGCCTCCGCTTGTCGAACAGTCACCGGAACCCACTCGTTGACGGGCGCTGCCTTCGTTGTGAAGGGGAGGACCTGGGCTCCGAGTTGCAATCCCTCGACGGAGAAGGCCTCGATGCGCACGCAGTAGGGAGTCGCGGGACGCAAATCGCCGATGCTCGTGGTGGCATTTTGAGAGACGTCAACGCTCCGGCGGACGTGCGCGTGGAGCGTCCACTCTCCCGAGCAGGCGATGGCACCGGTGACCTCCTCAACACTGCCCTCGGCGAGGAACACCTCGTACCTCTGAACGTACATCTCCTTCGACGGCGGGTGCGCCCCCGCATCCCAGCTGAACGCGGCCGTATCGTGGGAGAGATCGGCGATCGCTGGAACGCCCGGACACACCGCCCTCTCCTTTGGGTGGTCGTCAGAAAGGGCCAAGTCCAAGTTGATAAAGCCGCCAGCATCCCTCGGCTGGCCCCTCAGGCTGGCGCCCAACCCCCCAGGCGCAGTGCAATAGCTGGTGTTCCCACCGCCGTCCCCTCCAAACGCGGCAGCAATCACCGTCCCGTTGCTCCAGCTGACCGTCGTCATGCCGCCGCCTCCGCCTCCCCCACTCGTCTCGTCGTCCTTCCCGGGATGGCCGCCGTTATAACCTCCCTCACCGCCTAACGAATGGGACTGCGAGCCGTTCGATCCGCCCCCGCCCCCGACGACCACGTGCAATGTCTCGCCCACGGGGAGGAGGAACGTCGCCTCGACATACCCGCCCCCGCTGCCTTCGCCAAAATAAATAGCGCCGTTCTCTCCCTCTTCGGGAAGGGATTGGGTCGTTTCGGCGCGTCCGCCGTCGCACCCCCCGCCGCCGCCTCCCCACAATTTTGCCGTCACCTCCTGCAAATACGGCCTCCGAATCTTGTCCCCGGGCACCACATACTCCTGCACAACAGCTTCATCGGCCGGACGGAAGAACCCCGCCCTCAATTCGAGGGGCGGTACGTCCACTGTCTCAAAATGCGTGGGATCCCCGTTCGAATGAACACGTGCCACAAAGACGGCCAGGCCATCCTCCCCCTTTTCGCCGGCCCGTCCTCCACTGGCGGAGGGGGAGAAGTAGTCCGGATCTGCAGTGTTGGGGGGCGCCCGGCGTTCGTCTTGCAGTCGCTCCCAAAGATCCGGCCGACTTTCGAGATCGCCCACAGCCAAAAGGTCCGTCGAGATGGTTCCGCCCGCTGCGATGCGTTGAGAGGCGACTGGGCGCGACAGCAGCAGCGCCGCGAGGAGGACGACCAAAGGCGGCATGACAGATTGGTTGTCTCTTGCCCGCTCGCAAATTTGAAAAGTCAAATTCAAATCGCATTCGAAATTGCAATCAATTGTGTTCCCAGTCCCCACCCATCGGGTGTGTCCCCGCCCAAACGCCCTCCTCTAAAACGCAAACCCCGCCGCCCGCAGCCTTGCCTTGGCCGCGGCAATCTCCCCCGCCAACTCGCTCGCCGCCTCGGGACAATCCCCAAACGTCGCCACCTTGTAAACCACCGACGCCAGCGCATACACCCCCAACGCCACAACCGCCCAAAGGGGCAAATATTGCACCAACAGCGCCGCCCCCACCGATTCCTGGCCATCGAGGGAGTAATCGTCGCTCAGCCCCAAGAAGAAGGCGACGGAGTTGAGGCCGAGCAACGCGGCGATCCATTGGACGACCCACGAGGATTGGAGGGCCGGGAGGCGGGAAAGGGCGGCGCGCCAGACGGCCAGGAGGCCGAGGCCGGCAGCGAGGAAGAGTTGATAGCGGAGGAGGGGGGCCATGATGATAAGGATAAGGGGGTTGCGGGGAGCAGGTTGTTGGGCGCAAAAGCCAAAAGCAAATCCGCAAATCCGGGCTCGCGGCCAAAAAGCTTTGGGCTCATAACCTCAAAGCTCGGTCAATCAGCGAGCACGGACAGCGCTGAGGGGTGTTTGCTGCTCGGCCGATTCGACTCGACTTGGACAGGATCCTTTCTGCCGAAGCAGAGTAGATAGTTCCTCTATCTCGAGGGCTCCAGCATGCGATTATTTAGCAAAGCAACTGAAAGCAATGCTCTTTTCGATAGTGCAATGCAACTATCAATTACGTAAGTGAGCACATCAGATGTGCTCATTATTGCAAAACAGATAGCTCGGCAGGCGTGCATTCCAAAATGCAGCGCGTGCCCCCAACAGAATTGCTTTATTCGCTAGCATAAACGTTCCCCCATGTCCTCGGAGGCTGCCATTGGACTTTCAAGGACCCACATATATGAACGAGATGTCGCGATCTCCGGCTCTCATCGGTATACCTCTCATGAATGTCATGGACTCGGAATCATCATCATTTTCCCTTCCCCTTTCCCTTCTTCTTCCCCCCATCGAGCCCCGCGCTCAACAAATCGTCCAACCCCGCGGCCATTTGCTTCTTCTTCTCCTTCTTCGTCGGCCCGCCGCCCGTTCCTCCCCCCTTGCCTCCCGTGCCTCCACCCTTAGCCACCTTCGCCGCCAACTCCGCCGCCACCGCCTCGGCGCCCGGAAAGCTCTCCTCATAATTGGCCTGGCCGTGCTTGCTCATGGCGTGCGTCTTCATTTCGGTGTTGGTCTTGGTGCACTTCAATTCGGCCTTGCAGACGACACAGCAGATCGTTGTCCCGGCCTCTTTCTGCCGGACGGGGATGCGTCCGGTCTCGTCGCCGATGCCGGCGGCGCGGTTTTGGCGGAGTTGTCGGTTCCGCTCCGTCTTTTTGGAGCCCGCCATTNTCGTCGCCGATGCCGGCGGCGCGGTTTTGGCGGAGTTGTCGGTTCCGCTCCGTCTTTTTGGAGCCCGCCATTGTTTGATGGCTGTTGTTGTTTTGTTGGAGATATTATAATGGCAGCGGCTGCGGTGCGTTGGTTTGTGGATGTGATCGCGGCAAAGCTTTGGTTGTAGATGCTGTGTTGCAAATGATCAACTCGACAGCACCGAGCCTCGAAATTGGACGGCGGACCGAGGCGTGCCGCGTCCGACAGCTCTGGGTTGGGAGAGGGAGCGCTCAGCGGCGTCGGCAGGATGGCTACGAGGGCGGGCGAGTTGAGTGGGGTTGCTTGGTGTTGGTGGAGCGTGGAGCGTTTGCAAAGGCTCGCTCGTGACCACCCATTTTTCATCTTTCAACCTCCGCTACTCCCGTCTCCGTCCTCACAAAGCGAGCATCATGAGGCCGATCCTCCTCCTCGCGCCCTTGGCCCTCCGGGACGCGGCGGCCTTCGTCTGCCCCCCGTATCCCGCGATGTGCGCGCGCGCGTCGTCGCTGCAACCCCAGCCCGCCGATGACGCAACCACCGAGCTGAGGGCCTCCCCCGAAGCCGTCGACGGACCTCCCGCCGCCGCCGAGATCTCCCGGGCGCCCACGCTCAACGGCAAGGTGGTATTGCCCGTCAAGGCGTTGACGGCCGGATTGAAGGGACACAAAGTCGCGGCCGTCTACGCCATCTTAAACTCCCAATACAAGCGCGGGTCCGGCGAGGGGTGGGAGCACGTCCAACACGTCGGCGTGACGCGCGATTTGGCCTCCGACATCTCCCGCTTTCTCGGCGATAAGGGAGCCGCCGAGGTGGCCCACGTCCGCGCGCTGAGCTTTGCGTATCCGCAGAAAGCGACGATGATGGACTTTGCGGCCGGGTGGAAGGAAAAAGTGGGTGCGGCGGGGGGTGCGGGGGCGGGGGAGGGGTGGGGAATGGCTGGGGCGGCGGGCGAGGGTGCTTCGGGCGAGGGTGCAAACGAAGCGACAACAACAGACGCAACAGCGGAGGGAGAGGCCAATATCCTCACGGTCGGGGACGACTACGAATTCGACGAGGACGACGACGAGGATATGGACGAGGACGACCTCGACGATTACCTGCAGATGATGGCCGAGGCACGGGGCGCCACCTCTCCCCCGCCGCCGGCGCCGCTGTTTGTGGACAACACCGGCCTGTCGGGCATCGAATCCCTCAACCCCACCAAAGAAGCCGACGAGAAAGAAAAAGAAGTCATTTCGCCCTTCGAATCGGCCGTCAATAAAGCTACCGTCGCTGCTGAATCTGTTGGAGAGGGAGGGGAGCTGGGCCTCACTACCGAAAACGTCGACAAGGTCCTCGACGAGGTGCGACCCTACCTCATCTCCGACGGGGGCAACGTCTCCGTCCAATCCGTCGACCCCGAGTCTGGAAATGTGTACCTGTTGCTCGAGGGGGCGTGCGGCTCCTGCGCCTCCTCGACGGTCACGATGCAAATGGGCATCGAGCGCGTCTTGCGGGAAAAGTTCGGCGACCGATTGGGCGAAGTGGCGCAGGTCGATCCCGACGAGGGCGAAGGCGGGGGGAAGCCGACGGAGTTGA
>JALLAP010000376.1:0-13467 GCA_036939355.1 Thalassiosira profunda | reverse complement strand
TGCACTTCTTCACGGAGACGGCCCCCGGGAAGTTCTTCGGGAAGCTGAATTGGCGTATCGAGGAGCCGGACGGGGAGTTCTTCACGCGGGACGCCGTGCAGGAGTTTTACCAGGACCCGAAGAACCCGGCGCACTTGATCAACCACGACAACGATTACTTGGTGAGTGTTTTAGCGCACATGATACGACGAATGATATGATTGCAGAAGATTGCATTTCGTGGCATTCTTCGCTCACTCATCGCCGTCAATACTGCCTGCAGCACTACCAAGACGACTGGTACATCGTCGACTACGCCGCCGACGACAACAAGGAGGGCGTGCCCCCCTTCGCCTTCGTCTACTTCCGCGGCGAGAACGACGCCTGGATCGGCTACGGCGGCGCCGTCGTCTACACCCGCGATGCCAAGCTGCCGGAATCGCTGCGGCCCCGCCTCCGCGAGGCGGCCAAGAAAGTCAACTTCGACTTCGACAAGGATTTCGACGTCACGGACAACACGTGCAAGGCATTGGAGAAGGGCGAGGAGGTGATCTTGCGGGAGAAGTTCGCGGGGAAGATGGCGATTCAGACGGAGAAGCAATTGCAGCAGCAGGCGGTGCTGGCGCGGACGGCGGCGAGCAACGAGGTGGGGGTGGCGGAGAAGGCGGCAGAAAAGGCGGTGAAGAAGATCGAGGACAAGGCGGTGCAGTTCGAGCAGGAGTTGGCGAAGGACAGTGAGTTAACATTTGTTTGTGTTGATTGTCATTCATATTGTTTGGATCAGATGTGTTAATGGTGGATGTCCCATCCATAAAACAGTCGGGCAGGTTGAAAAGGAGATTGTCAAGGACGTGGTCAAGGTAGAGAAGGAGATCGTGAAGGATGTGGAGCAAGTGGAAGAGGAGATAGTGGAGGTAGAAAAGGAGATTTTCTCTGACGTGAAGAAGATCTTTGGCGGAGGGGGCAGATAGATACCTAGGTGGGGTGGTGCAGCTTGGTGCAATAGCTTAAAGATGACCTCATCTTGGGCTGAAATAGAATGCCATGAAACAGAACAGCGGATACTTACTTAGCAGATGCAACCAGAGTTTACGAGTTGTCGCCCGGGTTGGTGGACACGAGAAGGTCCTTCGCACTCGACAAGGCCGCAATCGAAGTCAGGACCGAACAAACGTCTCCCACTGTGCAACCTCGCTCAATACCTCAATACTGATTTGGTCACCACTGCTGCATTCTTTCAGCGGAGAAAGATCGATCAATCCCACCCTTTCATCGCGCCCAAAAAGTGACGTCTTGTAACCATGAGGATGCCAGCGGAATGACAGCATGTTCCCCTTTGGTGAAAAGGCAACTTTGTTGAAATACCCGCAGTCTTCAATGCGAAAATACTTTGGTCGACGCTGTGGCATGCTTTCGATGCAATCGACATCGAAATCATAGATAGATATGGCGCAGCTTGTTGATTCCTCTCTGTTTCCGGGTAGATATGAGCGGTAGGAAAAAGTGCGATGGGCCACCACCAGCATCTTTCCATCTGGAGAAAACTCGACGTCGCGTATCCAGCCAGCTCCCTCGGGGACGGGCACAGCAACTGTCACATTGCGCTTCATGTCGTAGATATTTATGGACGCATCCTCGAAATCGTAGGAGAATACAATGATGCCCCTCCTCGAATCAACCGCCAGGCTGCTCCGTCGCGTGTTGAGATCCCCTGTGCGGCTAGGATCAGAGACAAGCTGGACTGGTTCAGTTAAAACCAACCATTCCCCTTCAAGCGATATCTTGCACATCTTCACGGCGCTCTCGCTGCGATCCATAAATATCAGACACGGATCGTCACTCCCACCTGCGCACTTGATGTTCTCCGGATGTTGATGTTGCTCGTTTGGAAGGGAAAGCTTCTGGATGATTTGCTTCTTCTCCTGCGATTGAGGAACCATTTCGACTATACGAACACCCACATCTCTAGGCGGCCAATACACAGGGAATATCATAAATTGCCTGCCAAAATCCCCGAGGGGAGGAGAAAGTGCCGGGCTCGTGGCGTAGGGTTTTTTCTCTTCATGCACCAATCCCCATTCTTTACTCCACACCTGCAATACGCGTGGTTTGAGCTTTTTGTTCTCCTCAAAATCAATGCATATGCCCTCATTATTGATTGTCAGCAACGAAGGGCCTGGAGAGTCATGGAACATGATAAGTCCGCTCGGGGGCGGTGTAATGGACTGCAACTCTGCGAGCCATTGTTTGTACTCTGGCCGTTCTTCGTAATCGTCATACCAGCTATCATCGTCCTCCGGCTCTTCCGGAATGTCTCCATTATCCGGGCACACCATCCCGACGAGCGGGCAGCCACGGTTCGTGGGCCACGGCTTGGGCAGCCCGCTGCAAACAATGCGAATCTGCTTCGAAGTGCACCTCAGCGCATCGAGCGAGCTCCGGCAGCAGTATGCACCGACCGCCACGAAAACCTCCGGCGGCAGCCGCCCCTCAGCTGCTGCAGCGGCCCGCCTCTGCCTCTTGACGTGTCGATTGAGCCCGTCGTCCATGGTCCGGTCCTGAAGGAGGGGAGCTGGGGAGAGACAACACCCCGCGGCGCTGGTGGAGAAAAATCCTGCCTACGCAGTAGCTGCACTAACCCTGAACTGCCGCTCTGAAGAAAGTTGCGATCTTCGTCCCTCTTTCGCCCCGCCAAAAGTCCAGCCTGACATAAACGAAGGTGGAGCTATTTGGAAATAATTCTATTCTGATCAAACAACATGGGAAGCAAGGCCGGCGCAGGCAGCAGCTGCCGCGCCACAATAAGAGCTTGACCCCCTTGTGACTGAGAAGAACCTTTTCCCCCTTTCATCCCGCCAAAAGTCCAGCCTGACATAAAGTAAGTTGGAGCTATTCAAAACTAGATAACTTTATCCTCATGATGAAGCAAGGCCGGCGTAGGCAGCAGCTGCCGCGCCACAATGCCAAAAGCAAGCAAGTCTCGGCATTTTCACGCAACCACACAAAGTGACACAAACACAAAATCCCGGAGTTAGTTGCAGCGTTCGGCTTCCTCCTTCGTCGGCATTGCCCATAAAATCGGCATCGACGCCCCAGTAACGAAGCACCAGCATGCCCATCGACAGAAGAAGCGGCGGCGGCCTCGCCGCCCTCCTCCTTGCGGCGCTGGCCGCCCTGCAAAATGAAAGCGACGCGTTCCACATCCCTGCAAAAACTCAGGTGCACCGACCCCTCGCCCCGGCGGCGGTGCACCCCCTCGCCCCTCGGGGCCGCGTCCGCCATGCCAGATATCAGCGCCACGTACTGCGCATGGCCGACGATGACAACGAGGAAGCCGATGACGACGACGAGGCGGCCTCCCTAGCCGATGATGCCACCTCCATCTCCAGAGACGACGACGACGACGAGCCCTCCCAAACGCTCACCTCGTACAAGTCGGGGATGAACGCCCGCCGCATCTCCAACGGCAACCGTCCGGGATCGCAGGCCACCAAAGCGATCGACGTCACAATGAAGTTCGGGGGGAGCAGCTTGGCGAACGCCGAGCGGGTGGACCGGGTGGCGCACTTGATCAAGGATCGGATTCGGCCCCCGCCGAAGGAGGACGGGAGCGAGAGCGACGAGGTTCCGGTCAGGCCGCGGGCGGGTGAGTGATTGTTGCGCTGAGGTGTGCTTTGCATGTATATATCAAAATCACGTACTCACATGATGCTGTGCACAATTTCTGCTCTACAATATCACTCATACCTCTGTGGTTCATCCACCGCAGTCATCTGCTCGGCAATGGGGAAAACGACCAATTCCCTCCTCGCGGCCGGCGAGCTCGCCCTCGAGGGCCGCGTCGACGTCACGGCGCTGCGCACCCTCCACATGACCACGTGCGATGAGTTCGACCTCCCGGAGCGGACGCGGTCCGAAATCGAGCACCTGCTGCAGGAATGCGAGGACATGCTCAACGGCGTCAAATTGATCCAGGAGCTGAGTCCGAAGAGCCTGGACCAGCTGGTCAGCTACGGCGAGCGGTGCAGCGTGAGGATCATGGCGGCGCGGCTGAACCAGATTGGAGTTCCGGCGCAGGCGTTCGACGCGTGGGACGTGGGCGTGCTGACGGACGACAATTACGGAGACGCCAAGTTGTTGCCGGACGCCATCGATTCGATTCAGGAGCGCTTCTCGAGCCGGATTGATCCGAATGTGGTGGCGGTGGTGACCGGATTCATTGGGCACAACACCAAGGGGAGAATAACGACCCTCGGCCGCGGCGGCTCCGACTTGACCGCCACCGCCATCGGAGCCGCCATTGGAGTGGACGAAGTGCAGGTGTGGAAGGACGTGGATGGCATTTTGACGGCCGACCCGCGCCTCGTGAAGAACGCCATTCCGGTGTCGCAAGTGTCGTACGAGGAGGCGTCCGAGTTGGCTTACTTTGGCGCGCAGGTGCTCCATCCCATCGCGATGCAGCCCGCCCTCAAAGCCGACATTCCCGTTCGCGTGAAGAATTCGTACAACCCGCCCGCTCCCGGCTCGGTCATCGACAAGGAGGGCAACCCTGATCGAATGGTTACGGCCATCACGTGCAAGAGGGGCGTGACATTGATGGATATCCAATCGTTGCAAATGCTTGGCGCTTACGGCTTTCTTGGAGCGGTGTTCGCCGACTTCGAGAAGAACAAAATCTCGGTGGACGTCCTCGCCTCGTCGGAGGTCTCCGTTTCCGTGACCCTCGACAAGAAGCAGAACCAGAAGGATATTGATGCGCTGTGCGAAGACCTGAGCTCTTTCGCCGAGGTGAATTTGCACCAGGACCGTGCGATATTGACTCTTATCACAGACGTGAGCAGGAGTTCGGATACGCTTGCCACCGTGTTTCGGTCGTTCAGTGCCAATGGCATCCAGGTCGAAATGATGAGTCAGGGAGCCTCGAAGGTGAACATCAGTTTCATCGTCAGAGAGGACCAGATCGACGATGCAATATTGCGGCTGCACGCGTGCTTCTTCGAGGGTCAGTGCGACGTCGGCGTGGTAGAGGGAGGCGTCATCCAATAAGAAGTGGAAGCAATCTGTGACCGTCGAAGCCGCACAGAGTTTTGTACACAGCATCTTGTTCTAGTTGTTACTACTTACTTCACATTGCAAAGACCATATCGCCCCTATGGCTCCAGTAGTTGTCAAAAGTTAAGTAGGAGCGCTTGCAACAGCATCACTAACGCGCCTCGCATCCAAAACCTGGCACCCCTCTCGCCATTAATATCCGAGGCTTCCGTCGACAGGATTGAGTAAAGTGTCCCCCAACATGAATCTCGGAAGGTTCTCTTGCACGAAAAATTCGGTTGCCTCATGCATGAAGGTTGCCGTTTTGTCCATGTTGTGCGGACTGAATATGAATAAGAGTAAGTGTGGTGAGATGTTCATCAGATGCAATCTCGATTCATTGGGCATTCTTCACCAGTTTGGTTCTCACCTAATCAATACATTCTCCATTTCCCACAACGGGTTGTCGCTTGGTAGCTTTGCGGCGAATGGAGGTGAGCAATGGCAGACGACAATTCGTGCACAAATGCCAGCACAGTCCAAACTTACCGGCTCGATGGAGAATACGTCGAGTGCAGCACCTCGAAGCCTTCCACTAGAGAGCGATTCCACCAATGCCTCCTCATCGATCACCGGACCTCTCCCGAGATTGATGAAGACCTGATTGTTCTTCGCGGCCTTAAAGGCATCTGCATTCACCATGCCTCTCGTTTCCACAGTCGACGGCGCCGAGCACACCACGTAATCGGAGATCGACATCAGCTTCTGCAGGCTTAACTTTCCTGTACCAAAAACTTCGTCGCAGATAGGATCGTGCTCCGATTTGCTCGGATTCCGACGGAGCGCCACGACCTTCATGCCGTACGTCGACGCAAGCTTGGCGGTGGCGCGACCAATATCTCCGTAGCCCACGATGCCCATCGTTTTCCCGCGCAATTCCTCGATGTCAAAGTCGTGCCATACTTTCGCGCCCTTTTGCGCCAAGAGGCGCGGAATGTCTTTGGCGAAATAGCTGCACGCCATCATTGCATATTCGGCAAGCGAAGAGGAGAACTGCCCCTTGGCGTTGGTCATGACGAGACCCTTCTTCGTCACGCCCGGAAGCTCCTCCGACTCCAGGAAATCGATGCCCGCCGACCTCACGTGAATCCATTCGATAGATGGAAACTTGTGCAGTATCAGTGGCAGCTGCAGCCTCGCGTGCGGACAGCTGGGCGAGACGAACAGAACGTTCGGACTCTCGTCGGCCAGAGCGTCGGGGAAATCCGATGGCTCAATTCCGGTGTGCAGCAACTTCGACCCGAAGGGCAGCTTGTTCCCCGGGTCGGTCAGCGGGCTGTTGGCCACGTCGTCGGCGGCCGCGAGGCAGAGGATCCGCGCCTCCTTCTGGATACTCTCGGGCGACATGTCGAGGACGTAGGACGCCTCCCCGTGCTGTGTGCACATAAGATGCAAATGCAGTGAGGCAAAGGGCAAAACAAACAAGAGGCAATGCAGCGAAGCAATCCTCACCTTCGACGTCTCACGATTCCAGTATTTGTATTCGTCGAGGCTGGGATCCCACGCCTTCTTGAGCGCGGCAGGGGTGTGAGAATAGCAGCGAGCGGATTGCAATTGCAATGCTGGAACAAAGGCGCCCGACGACAGAGCGCTCGGGGCGCCCCTCGCGGAGCCGGCGAGGCCGCGGCGGGAGGCATCGCGGAGGAGCCGATGGACGGACGACCTTGCTGCCATGCTTCAAGATTGTGAGCAGCAGTGGTGCCCAGCTGGGGCGGCGCGGCTTCGAAGTCGCTCGCCAAGATCTCTTCAATGAAAATTAGCGATCGTCAAATCCCACAGCGCCAGCTACCAGCTATTGTATCGTACCAGCGCCCGCCGGCTAGCTCGCTCCACTCCTCCACCATGACGACGGCATCCCTCCGCCGCTATATCATCGCTCGACACGGTGAAACCGACTTTAATCGAGATAGGAGGGTCCAGGGAACGAACGACGCGGCGGTCCTCACCGACGACGGCCGCGCCCTGGCGAAGCGATTGGGCGACTACATCGCCCGGCGACAGGCCGGCGAGGCGCAGGACGACATCGCCGGAGATGACGGCACAATTGCAACTGCGCCTGCTATCACGAGCACGTGGTGCTCGCCCATGACGCGCACCCGTCAGACTTTCGCCGCGATAGCGGAGCGGTGCTTCAATTCGCATCCGATGCACCGGTCCCTTCCGGAACCCACAATCCACGACGATCTGCGCGAAATAGAACTCAAGGAGTGGCAGGGGCGATTGCGGAAGGAGATTATGGAGGAGGACGCGCACAACTGGAACATTTTCAAGAAAGATCCGAAGGGTCTGCGGTTGGACGGAGGAAAATTCGCTCCGGTGTTGGACTGCTGGGAGAGGGGCGAGACGAATTGGGAGGCAATACGCTCGGATGCCGCTTCTACCAATACTGCCAATGGGGGAGACGCTGGTGCAATCTTTATTATGACGCACGGTGCCCTTGGACAGTGCATGCTATTGAGCGCCCTCGGGATCGACATCGAAAGCTACGGGCGCACGCGCAAATTTGCATTCGACAACTGCGAATGCGTGGAAATCGAGTGGGCGGACGGAGAGAAGCTCTGTCGGAGGTGGAGGAGGGTTCACCCGAAGGAGACAGGGTGGGAGTCGTCGGAAACGTCGCGGAGGATGACGTCGGGCGGGCTCTCCTGTGGCCGGTGATATCAAATGCGGAGATCGATCTAATCTTCGACAATTACATGTGCGAAACATCTTCGCCCAGCCTGGCGACGGTGTGTTCACCCTCCTCCCTCCTCCGCGCATCCGCCAGCTCCCACGAAGATTCTTCTGGATGCATCCACCGCCACCGCCTGCAGCTCCCCTCGCCGTCAGCCCATTCGATTTCGGCGCAACCACAATTGCCGAAGATGAACTCAGGGTCGTGTCCGTACGTTTCGACTCCGAGTCCGAGAGCGCTCAAAAGCATGCACTGTCCCATCTGTCCGTGAGCGATGATGAGCGTCGCTCCATCGGCATCATCGCCCTCCTCTGCATCGATAGCGCCATCCGAACGTATTGCGTGCCAGTTCTTTTCGCCCCTTTCCCAGCAATCCAACACCGGAGCGAACGTGCCTCCGTCCAATCTCAACTTGGTCGGATCTGACAAGAACAGCTCCCAGTTCTCGCCGTCATCCTTCATTATATCCGAAGTTAGCCGTCCTTCCCATTCCTTGAGTTCGATTTCACGCGAATTGGCATGGATTGTTGGATCGGGTATCGAATGTCCATTTCCGTTAGAGCACCTTTCCTGTATCGTGGAGAGGGTGTCCCTGCATCTCGTCAAGGGACTGCACCACGTCCTCCGTATGATGTGAGCGCCCGGCACATCGCCGGATTGCCGCCGAGCAAGATACTCTCCCAATTTCCTCGCTTGATTTATTCCATCAGGAGTGAGCTTGCTCGCATCCGAGGATCCCTGCTGGCGAAGGGCGCGGTTGAAGTCCGTTTCGCCGTGACGGACGAGGAGGTACCGGCGCAGAGGGGGCGTTGATTGCATTTGCAACGCGGCTGCTGGCATCAAACAAGCCAACGCGACGAATGGCAACGCGACTAGCGGCGAGCGCGCCCTGCAGGCGGCAGCGTGCGTCATCCGCTCGACCCCACGAGACGCAGCGCTCCTGGTACCTGAGCGTCGGCAGCGTCGCCTCTCCAGCGCTGACTGATGGAGAGCTGATGGGTACAATAGGTGATGGGTGTGGCCTGTGATGGCGGGAAAAAAGATCCAACAAAAATCAGAGGAGCCGCACCTCATCAAACTATCGTTATTAAGGGTGAGATTCATCTTAATGCCAGTGAGACTGTCACAGTGACAAAAACTCTACACCCTACTTGGCCGCCCGTACCACTTAAAGCTCTACGCAAATAAAATTAGAGTAAAAGTTTGTGCACGCTTACCTCTCTCTTTCACACTGCTCAGCACGCTCACCTCTCTCTTTCACACTGCTACAGCACGCTATGTACACTCGCGCAGCGCTAGCCGGAGCAACGCGGAGGCTAGTTCCACTTGGAAAGTGGAAAGTGCGGCGGCTCCAAAACCAACACCAACTCCTCCCGCCCGATCCCACCATGGAGCGCCCCACCCCCCGGCGGCCGCCGTTGCTGGCCCTCGCCCTCCTCCTCGCCGCGCCGTCCCCGGCCGGCGCGTGGCGCCGCCCGTCAATCTTCCGCCGGCCGCTGCACAGACCCTCCGAGCTCGGTCGGAGACGGCACGCCGATGGATCGTCGTGGACCACGACTGCTGCCGCCGACGGCGTCGACTCTGCCATCCGGAAGGCGGTGCTTTGCACCCGCGGCGGGGCCGAGGGCACCGGTCCGTGCATTGGCATCGATCTAGGTGAGTGGTGTGTGTGACCCCGCACGAGCGGCTTGCAAAAATGTGAGCACAAGATGTGCACACAATTGAGTGTGGTGCACGAGAGCGCTTCGAAGGTATCAAACGGCTTGGCCAGGGGATTATAATCGTATATTAGATGACGAATCTGAGGGAGCCAATCACCCATTCATTCGATTGCTCCCAATCGGTGATCGACCAGTACGAGGCATTTGTATGATGGCAGCCCGTTGATACCAGCTACTTGTGGATGCTGTGCCAATGGATTGGATTGGAACCTCACTTATCTCTCACTGACAAACGCTCCTCTCAGGCACAACGTACTCCTGCGTCGCCGTCTGGCGGCACGGCCGCGTGGAGGTCTGCCCCAACGAGCTGGGCAACCGCATCACCCCCTCCTACGTGGCCTTCCAGCCCGACAACAACGGCAGCCGCCTCGTGGGCGACGCGGCCAAGAACCAGGCGGCGCAAAATCCCACCAACACGGTGTTCGACGTGAAGCGATTGATCGGGCGGAAGATCGGGGATAGCACCGTGCAGACGGACAAAAAGTTGATGCCGTTCAACATCGTGGGGACGAAGGACGGCAAGCCGGCCGTGAAAATCGACGACGTCGACGGGAAGGGGACGTCCAAGACCTTCTCGCCCGAGGAGATATCGGGCATGGTCCTTCGAAAGATGAAGGAGACGGCGGAGGGATTTCTTGGGGAGACGGTGACGCACGCCGTGGTGACGGTGCCGGCGTACTTCAACGATGCGCAACGGCAGGCGACCAAGGACGCCGGGAAGATTGCAGGGCTGACGATTGAAAGAGTGATCAACGAGCCGACAGCGGCGGCGATTGCGTACGGGTTGGACAAGCGCGATCGCGAGGAAAACATACTTGTGTTCGACCTCGGTGGCGGTACCTTCGATGTCACATTGCTGAGCATCGACAACGGGGTGTTCGAGGTGCTGGCCACGGCCGGCGACACCCACCTGGGCGGGCAGGACTTCGACCAGCGGTTGATGAACTACTTCATTTCGCAGTTCAAGCGGCAAAGTGGCATCGACATCTCAAAGGATAAGCGGGCCGTGCAGCGATTGCGCAAGCAGTGCGAGAATGCCAAGCGAACGCTGTCCAATCAAAACTCGGCGACGGTCGAGTGCGATGCCCTCGCGGAGGGAAAGGATTTCAGCGCCACCATTTCGCGAGCCAAGTTCGAAGAGCTGAACGTGGATCTGTTCAAGAAGACAATGGTCCCAGTGACGCAGGTGCTGAAGGATGCTGGTATGAGCAAGCAAAAGGTGGATCAGGTCATCTTGGTGGGCGGTTCAACTCGGATACCGCGGATCCAGAGCCTGCTGAGCGAATTCTTTGGGGGCAAGGAATTGAACAAGAGCATCAATCCGGACGAGGCCGTGGCGTATGGAGCGGCAGTGCAGGGCGGAATCCTCAGCGGCGATGCTTCTGAGGCGACAAAGGACGTCCTCCTCCTCGACGTGGCGCCCCTTTCATTGGGCATCGAAACTGCCGGCGGTGTCATGACGGCCCTGATCAAACGAGGGACGACCATTCCCGTAAAGAAGAGCCAGGTCTTCTCGACCTATGCGGACAATCAGCCGGGGGTGAACATTCAGGTTTTCGAGGGCGAGCGGTCCATGACCAAGTCCAACCGCCTGTTGGGACAGTTCGAGCTGGCCGGCATCCCACCCGCTCCGCGGGGCGTGCCGCAGATCGAGGTCTCGTTCGACGTGGACGCCAACGGCATCCTGAGCATCTCGGCCTCCGATAAAGGCACTGGGCGAGTGGAGAGCTTGACCATCACGAGCGAGAAGGGCCGCTTGTCCGACGAGGAGATCGAGAGAATGGTGAAGGAGGCGGAGGAGTTTGCGGACCAGGACGCCGCCGAGAAGGACAACGTCGAGGCACGGAATGGCCTCGAGGCGTACCTGTACAACCTCAAGAACTCGATCAACGACACCCTCGAGGGGAAGCTGGAGGAATCGGATCGGGAAGAGCTGTCCAAGGCAATCGAAGATGCATTGGTGTGGCTCGAGGACAACCCTGCCGCCGAGAAGGCGGAGTGCGACGAGAAGCAAAAGGAGGTGGAGGGATTGGCCAACCCGATCTTGAAGAAGGCGTATGAGAGCATCAGTGCTGACGTGGGGGTCGGGGGCGACGACGATTTTATGGGAGAGGATTTGGCTGGCGCGGGCGATCACATGGACGAGCCGAGCGTGGAGGAGGTGGATTGATAAACAAATGCTACATACATCTTTCACTCTGGACGAGCAAGAGCTCGACGGATCATTGCATCACAGACTGTCTCCTGCAGTGCCATTGGAGAACTCTTTGCAACCTGTCCCCACCTGATTAGGACCGAATGAACCGCTCCCATTGTGCAATCTCGCTCAAGATCTCGAATCTAATGGTGCTACCATCATCATCAGCATCTTTCAGGGGAGCAAGATCAATCATCCCCACCCTTTCGCGCCCAAAAGCCATAATAGGGGCAGGGAGTGATAAAAAAGCCCTCCGCATTGAGGTATCATCTGATATTGGATGCCACTGAAACGACAAAACAGTCCCCTTTGGTGAAAACGCGAGACTATCGTACCAATATCCTCCCTCTTCGACTTGAAGATGCACAAACTTTGGCGGACGCTCGGCAATGCATTCAATGCGCTCCACGTCGCAATCATAAAGGGACAGTGCGCAGTTCGAAGAGTCATAATGGTGATGGGCCACAACTAGTGTCTTCCCATCGGGAGAAAACTCGATTTGGCGTATCCACCCAGCCTCTGGGACGGGCACAGCCACCGAAACCTTTCGTTTCATGTCGTAGACGTTGAAACGCGTATCCGACATGTCGTAGGAGAATGCAATGATGCCTCTCTCCGGATCTACTGCCAAGCTGCTTCTGCGTCTGGTTGCACCATGACTTCTTCGGCTAGGATCAGAGACGAGGATCTCGGGTTCTGAAAGTTGCAACTGCTTCATGTTTTTATCACCTCCCTCCGGCCTTGTCCCTCCGTCGAAGGATATCTTGCATCGCTTTACGGCACTCTCGCCGCGTTCCATGAATATCAGACACGGATCGTCGCTTCCCCCAACACATTTGACAGTGTTGATGAGTACTTGGCAAGGCAAAGGAAAACTCCTGATGGTTTGCCTCGCACAATGTCCTGATGGTTTGACGATTTCGACCATTCGCACAGCAAATGGCTCATATCGACGCGCAGGAAGCATCAGAAATTGGGTGGCACATGGGCCAAGGGGCGGCGTCACTGCCATTCGCATGTTTTCGTATGGATCGTTCGGACTGAGTTCCTCGTACCACACCAATCCCCATTCTTTGCTCCACAATTGCAATGTAGGTTGCGCAATGCTGGAAGAAAGAGCACGGCCACCCCCATGCCCTAGCGCCAGAAAAGAAGGACCAAAGGCGTCGTGGAGCATGATAAGCTCTCTAGAAGGGGGCGTGACGGACCGCAGATCGTTGACGTATTGTTTGAACTCTGAACTTTCTTGATACTCATAATATCCGGACCCCCAGAGGTTATCATAGTCATAGTCAGGATCTTCAGGCCTTTCAGGAAGGTTAGAATGGTCCGGACACAACCTCTGCACGAGCGGACAGCCTGGATTCGTCGGCCACGGCTTGCTCACCCCCTTGCAACCGTCGCGAATTTGCTTGGAGGTCAACATCAGCGCGTCGAGCGAGCTCCGGCAGCAAAATCCTCCGATCGCCGCGACGACCTCCGGCGGCAGGCCGGGCATCCCGCGAGCCGCTACTGAGGCCCGCCTCTGCCTTTTGGTCTGGGGTAGGTCCATTTTGATGTGGTGGTCAACGAGGTGAAGTGGGGGGGGGGGGGGAGCGAGAGGGTGGCGGGAGGGGAAAATCTGGGAAAATGACGGGGCGGTATGTAGAACGAAGTACGTACAGAGGTATCGTAGATAGTACGCGCCCCACCTTCTCTCGCGCTCGCTCCCCTCCCTCCTCCACATCCGCACACAACATGGCCTCCCCTCGGCGCGCTCGGCTGATGGCCGCGGCAGTGGCCCTCGCCGCGGTCATCTACGCCGC
>JALLAP010000375.1:0-14541 GCA_036939355.1 Thalassiosira profunda | reverse complement strand
CCACCAGCCGAAGCGGCGGGCCTCGCAGCTCGACCAGCAGTTACGACAGCACGACATCGTCGAGCGAGGATAAGCCCACCACTCCAAAGACGACGACGACGTCCCAGAGCAAGGATGGGCCTCCCACTCCAAAGACGACGTCGACGAGCGAGGATAAGCTCACCACTCCAAAGACGACGACGACGTCGCAGAGCAAGGATGGGCCTCCCACCCCAACGTCTTACAGCTCGCCCTCGACCAAGGGCAGCCCCAGTCCGCCGTCTTACAGCTCGCCCTCGACCAAGGGCAGCACCAGCCCGAAGGGTGTCAGCTCGCCCTCGCGCAAGCAGGGACCTCCCAGCCCTCCCAGCGCCAAGCAGGGAACTCCCAGCCCGCCCTCGCGCAAGGGCCCTCCAAGCCCTCCCAGCGCCAAGGCCCCCAAGGCTCCCAAGGCAGGCCTTGAGGATCTTCCTGTCTAAGCATGTCTGACACTTCCAAAATGAACGTGGCAATCCTTCGAAGCCCAGTCTGACGAGATCCTAGAGAGCAGTTCAGCCATCTTAGTGCCCCACCCGTCTGCCAAGCCTTGCCATGTTGGAGAGCTGCAAAACCAAGATGTCCTGCATCGATACTGCCTTCATAAAAGCAGACCTCCAGAATATGTGGATTGAGCTGCATAGCAAGGAGCTGCCCCTTCACTGCCATCACTGTCCAAATGGGCACCACTGAAGATTGTTTACGACGCAATGCCAAGCTGCATGCGCTGCATTCTGAGTTGACACCAGATCCGATTGCCACGTGTTGATTTGTAGGACCTAACATAACCAAGCTGTCATGTTTGACTATCGACCAACGCTTTGCCAACCTCCAAGTGGCCTGCAAACAGAAGAATAGGAAAGGTTGTTGTGTGAGCACAGAACTCAGTGGTTGCACTCGTTCTTCAAGCATTTGGCCAGTCGTCGTCGTCCGCTCCTCGTAATTGGTAATGCAATGGGCGCCTCACGAATGCAATTTGACATCCACGAGGGAGATTCTACGTCCCTCATTCAGTCTCATTATATCAGTATTTTTGATGCTCACTGGCGCCCATATTCCGCAAACGAACAGCACTCTCATCGCAGCACACGCCCACTGTATGTGGTTACTCACCTTGATATTCAGCCTTCGTGTTGATGTGGACGTGGAAGGGGTGCCACCGAACCAACGCTCAAAACGTGCAGTAGAGCACGAGATTTTTTCCCCGGCAATCGAGGTACGCCCGGCGGATCCTGCCGTCCTTCGCCTCCAAGTGATCGCACCACCCCCGAAAGCTCATGCTGCGCCCGTCCCGGGGAAAGACGCAGCACGGCACCACGGCGAAGGGAATGCGCCGCTCCAGCGCGCAGTCCACAATGTGCTCGGTGGCCTCGTCGGGATGGAGCCCCGCCAAGACAGTGACCCGCTCGCGCAGCTCGGTTCGGGCGGCGTCATTTGAGTCGAAGAAGTCGGCGTGGAAGAGAGTGCGGACGTGGCTGCCCCACAGATCTCCCCGCGGCCCCTCGCGCTCAGGGACATCTGTTCGCCGCTCCTTCAGAAATCGGCGCTGGCGCTTGTTCAGCTTCCGCCCGCGGGGATCGACGCTCACGCACGGAATACCGCGCAACGCGCTCAGCTCGAAGCAGAGGTCGCCCCGCCCTCCCGCCACGTCCAGCACGGTGCTTTCGCTCGTCAGATCGAACGTCTCGCAGAGGAAGACCGCGAACGCCCCCGCCCTCTGGGCCCTGCTCGCGGCATCATCTACGCCACGGCTCGGCCCACCGACCACCGCCCGCTCCGCCTCGGCGGCCCGGCGCCTCCTTTCTGCGAGCCACCCCCGGCGCACGGCCGGGTCGTCCGTGTGGACCCTGGGGCAGCGCGGGATCGGACATCGTCCCTCGCTGGTGAAGTGCTTGCACAGATCCTCGTGGAGCGGCATTGTGGCGGTCCCAGATGCAGAAGGCGGAGGCGCCTTCTCGCGGCACGGAAGGCACATCGTGAATACCGGCTCGAAGGGACCCCGGACGCGCGCGTCCCACGCCTCCGCCACGACGGGCAGGCCGCGGCATCGAAACGTCCGGTGCGCTCGCGCCGTCGAGCTGTTCGGGGGTGCATTGGCAGGAGAGGAAGGGGCAGTAAGCAAGCATTGCAAAAAAGTAGACACAACTTGTGCATACACGTCACACATCACATCGACACAGATCGAGGCCACACGTCAAACGATACTCACTCGGGCCTCTCGAAGTGCCCGGCGATGCGTATCGCGTCGCCGAGCTTCATAGCCTTGAGGACGTCCTTCACGGAGGGCAGGGCGGGGGATTGCTTCAGGACCAGCTCGATCGTTTCGCCGTCGGCGGCGGGGCCATCAGTAGTGCCGTTGTGTGGTTGGGCCGAGAGGACGAGGTCGGCGAACGCCAATTTGGCCGACAGCGTGCGGACCTTGACGAGCTGGCCGGTCACCGACTCCTCCGCCCCGGGCGGGGGTGCGGCCATTGGATTGATGGATTTCAATCAACAATGTGCGTGAGCCATTCACCACCACATCTCACATCCGCGCCCATCCAGAGTTCATCGCATCTCGGCCTCTGCCCCCCACCATCCATCACACACCGATTGCCGACCCAAACTCCGCCGCCTTGCCTGACGAACGGGCCGTCGGTCGAAGCACCTCGGGCGGCCCGCGTCTGGTGGTGGCGGGCTGGGACGGGCGGAGGTTGGACGCGGACGGCAACGCCAAGGCAACGCGAGGTTGCGCGAGGAGCGAGGAGGAAAGAGTAAGTACCTACCTATCTAATGTACGTCGTAGGAAATGCTCAGCTCAAAGAGGCCTCTCTCTAGCTCTCTCTCTTGGTAGCTCTTGACTCGCTGGAGATCTATCCTGCGGGGACCGAAGTACTTGGCCTAAACCTTGAAATCGCATTGCAATGGGCACTGCTCGTATTCGATCTCTAGGTATTTCATTTCCATTTGGTGCAAAACTCTTTGTGCCCCCCCTCCTCAAGTACATACTGTACAACCTCGAACCCCGCCTGCCAGTGCCGTCTCTGGCATTCCTTGCTGCAATACCAAGCCGCGCGGCACCTCGAGCATCGCAGGAATGGTTTATCGGGTGGCGCTTCCTTTGTGCAACAGAAACATCTGCTGCTCGCCCACTCCTCCATATTTTTCAATAGCTCGATGGATTCTTGGTGTCCCATCTTTGAAGCCTTTCGTAGCCAATGCACCCCCTTAACAAAGTTGGGATTGTCTGGTGGCATTTTCTTATTTCTTGGATCACACATTGCGTATCCCAACACGTACATGCACTTTTCATCGCCTCTCTCGGCCGCTGGTGTCGCCACGCGGATAGCCTCTTCAGAAGATTGTTGGAGGCCAAGCGCGCCCTGGAAGTAAGCCATTCCCAATTTGTAGCATGCCTCGTTATATCCTTTCGCTGCTGAACTCCTCACATATCGCAAGCACTCGGCATCATTTCCCTCGTCCTTCGCCATGATTGCAAGCGCGTGCTCAGCATAGGCGTGACCTTTTTCCGCCGCTGCAAGGAGCCACCGCTTCGCTTCAGCCAAAGATTTCTCCACTCCCATTGTACCCTTGTGATATCTACAGCCCAGGTTGTATTGGCAATTCGGATTGCCCCTTTCCGCTCCGTGCATCAAGATCTCATTGCCCTTTTCAATGTCTTGCTCGAGGCCGTCCTCTCCGTCTATGTAATACAGCCCTAACTCGTTGTGCATATCAAGTGGTAATTGACCTCTTTCGTACTTCTCCGCCAGCTTTGCTGCGCAGATCTTTCGATCTAATTTGGACCGACAGAAAGGACAAGTGCTGGCGAGCTGTTCCTCTCCTTTGCCCCACGACCCTCGAGGCACGTTTTTCAGGTAGGTGTTTTGGCTTTCATAGCAGTCTTTGCAACACGATTTTCCGCAGCAAATCGACAATATCCGGCGATCCGCGTCCCAAAAGGGCGGGAGGGGTTCCAGGCAGAGCGGGCAGTCGTCCTCCGCATCTTTGCCTCGGTCAGACATCACGATGGTGCATGTGCACCTCTAGTGCTTTCGGCTAGATCTAGATCTCCTAACCGCACGCGCTACACTTTGAACCGCAGCAACCGCAGCAATTAAAGCAGTCTTCTGCCGCACTTGTTCTCCCCGGCGTCAGGGCGGGTGGCTGGGATCGTGGATGCAATAGGGTGTGGGCTTTGGCCTGGCTTTGGCGTGATACAGGTCGTCACAGATGCGATGCTTTGGGTTTGATGACGTCAGTCACATAAAGGCCGTGCGCGCCCCCCAAAATCTCATTTTTTCAGGTTGCGCGCGCAACCTCAACTTTTTTGTGAGGCGCGCACCTAGTAAAAGTCAATCGCACGCTGAATCGCAATCATGCAATATCGGCCGAAATGATGTTGGCAGGACATTGTCTGGCCTAAAATTGCATGTAGATTTCATTTCTGACATCAGTTGAGGCTGAATGTCGCTGCATTGGCCGTTATTTTAGTCATGCGGGCTCTACATGCACTTCTGTCATACTATTTGCAATCCAAATCTAGCCGCCACCCGATACACCTGTAAATCCACCAAGATTTAGTTTGATGCATTCATAAAAGGTCTGCAGCCTCATATCTGACCATTCTTTGATGTGGAAGGTGGCAGCGTAGGTAACAAGTGTTCCCGGGAGCCTTAGATTTGCAAAAAATAACATGGATACGTACGTAAAAGTACTACGTACAAAAATCTTGCAACCTGAAAAAATGAGCGCGCACGGCCTTTATGCCCGTGACGCTCCCGCCCACCCCCATTTTTCTGCAATCCGACCCCAACCATGCTCCGCCGCATCCTCCTCGCGTCCCTCGCCGCCGGCGTCGCTACGGGCTTCACCGCCCCCTCCTCTACCGTCGCGACCCGCGGGGCGAGTCGCCTTGCTGCTTTCGACGAGCGCGCGCCGGTCGAATCGTTCGATCCCCTCAACCTCTCTGAGGACTCTCCGCGCAATGACTCACCCAATGGCAAGGCCGCGGCCATCGCCATGGCATCGCTCCTCGCCGCCCCCTCCGTCGCCTCCGCGGCGGGTCCCGACTGGGGCCTCTTCGAGGGCCGGACGGGCTCGCTCCTCCACCCCATCGCAATGGCCAGCATGGCGGCCTTCTCCCTCTCCACCGCCCTCCTGGGCTTCCAGTGGCGGAGGCAGCGCACCCTCGGCGACGAAATTTCGTCGCTCAAGAAGGGATTGCCGGATTTGAAGGGCGCCAAATCGGTGAAGGAGGCATTGGCCGCGGCCGAGGCGGCGGAGGAGGTGGATGCGTCGTACGTGAGCAGTTTGAAGGGGGCGCTGGCGCTCGACGGGGAGATTGCCGCGCTGACAAAGGAGCGGAAGGATTTGGCGAGCGCGGGGCCGCGGGACAAGCACTTCGGCCAGGGATCGCTGCTGCTGTTCGTTGGCACGGCGTTTGCCATCGAGGTACGTCGTGTCTTGCTCTTGGCATCTGCATTGCAATTTCGTGCACAAGATGTGCACAAGATATGCCAATCTTTCACCCGATATCGTTCGCTCATCGATTTTGCTGCAACACCAAAACAGGGACCGCTAAACACCTACGCCCGCGCCGGGAAGCTCTTCCCGGGACCGCACCTCTACGCCGGGGCCGGACTCGTCGTTCTGTGGGCGCTCGCGGCCTCGATGGTCCCGGCCATGCAGAAGGGGAACGACGCCGCCCGGACGGTCCACATTGGGGCCAACGTGGCGGGGATTGGATTGTTCGTGTGGCAGGTGACGTCGGGTATTCCGATTCTGTTCAAGGTGCTTGAGTTTACGAAGTGGCCTTAGATCTGCGTGGATAGCAGCGTATCGTTGAACAGAATGAGACCTCGGAGGTGCGGAGATGAGAGAGGGTCGAGCAAACACTGAAATGAACAGACTCGATATCTGCAGAAGAGAATTGTACAAACAGCACCGCATTGGATTTGTCTCGGCAAGATCAGCTCAGCCTATGGTCAAGGTAACGAGGGAAGCAGCTAGAGAGATGGAGATAATTTTAGAGTCAGCGCTACGGGAACCGCAATCCGATAATAAAGAGCAGTGCGTCTGGACATCTCTGAAGGCTCTTCCGTTGAATAGAGACACAATCAGGCTTCGCCACTGGATTCGCCAGAAAAGCATCAGTCGGAAGAATTCTCCTCGAGGCGAGCAATCATCGCCTCCCTCGAACCGTCGACGTCCAACCCTTTCTCGTTGAGCATCTTCCTCAAAGCGCTCACCCTCGCGATACTAAGATCACCGGAGCCACTGCTAGTGTTGCATTCGTCCTTTCCCCTGCTCACAGCCATCAGTACATCGGCTACGACACTGCCAGGAACGTCTTGGAACGACAGCTGCTTGTAAGCTTCTTTCCCGTTTTCGACGAGGAAATCGATCGCCGCCTCTTTCAAGAGAGCACAGTTCTTTGCATCCGCGTAGAGCAGGTTGTCGAGGACATCGTCGATGGTGAGGGTAGTGGCGCTGACAAAGGCGACTTCGGCGGCCAATTTCAGACCCACAACCCCGAACTTGTCGGCAGCATCGATGATCTCCTTTGCATTCTCCTTCAGCACTGTGTCGGTGACTTCGCCTCCATACAGAGAGAGCAGCAGGTGGCGGAAGATGCTGGGCTTGACATCAGTGATCCGAATCGGTGTCATGCCTTCACTCAGCTCGCAGGCTTCGGCGAGCGCACCATTCGCAGGGAGGACGAACCGATGCGCGTAAAAGGGGAACACCCTGACCATCTCCTTCTCGCAAATGTTCTCCGTCACCTCGAACACTACATCCGCCGATTCCTCGTCCCGGAACTTCTTGAGAATCGTAGTGCTTAGAGGGCTGGGAACGAAAGGCAAGGGAGGCTCAGGCTCAGTTCGCTTCAGCTGCACATCGAGAACCAACGCTCCATCCTGGAGAGCTCCGACGATTATTGTCGAGCGCTTGACAAAATTGTGTGTTCCCCAGCTGCTGTCACCATGCCCTGCAGCCTGAAATCCTGCCGCGCTCAGAGCGAAGTATGCTGCACATTTGGTCTTCGACTCAGCGACCGTAAAGGTGGCCTCCACCTCTATGCTTCCAGACGAACAGTGGCGAAGATAGACAGCAACTTTGCCCTCATCTGAACTCGAGTGTCCTCCCGGATAGAGTCGAACAAGCCACTGATGCCCAAAGCACGTGAACTGAGGCGACTCGACACGATCTTCCCCCTTCGCCGCAGGCAGGGCTTCGAAGCCACCAAATCGAAGCTGAACTGCTTCAATCTTAGTGACGCTGTTGACCGTTTCGTTGTTCATGGTAGACTGAGACTTGATGTTCGTTCGGGGACGGCGAGCTTTTGTGAGGTAAATAGGTGAGGTCGATCTCGCAAAAATCGAGCGATGGATTTCGACCGAGTCGCCGTCAATCAAGTCATCCCTCTCCCTCCCTCTCTAAACCATTTTTCTTTTGCAAGAGAGTCACCAACGACACCCTCTGGGCGTCGTAAAAGGAGTCGCTATCGATGGCTCCCTTTAGCACATCTCTGTTCGACTGACACCCTCTCCTCGCCGGATTGCCCATGAGGGGCACGGTGACATCTTTGCAATCCGCGTCGCTCGGTCGCTGTATCTCCATTTCAATCCACTCCTCGAAGGGATTGCAACGCATTTGCTCGAATCCCTCGCCATATTCTGCCTGCCATTTGTTCCATCGCTCCTCCTCAAGAGAGCTGTCTTCTATTGCATCTCCGTCGTCGAGAACGATTCCATCGGGCACCTCGTGGACGACGGTATCTGTATTGACGCCGCGTGGACCCTCCGGCCACGTGTTGAACAGCAACACTGACCTTCTCTTGGCATCCTCCTCCTCCTCTTCAGCCCCTTCGTCTTCTTCGTCGTACTCGTCAAAGCCGTCGTCCCAATCCTCGTCGTCGCAATCCTCCTCGCACTCCTTCCCCAAAAACGCCGTCAATTCCTTCTCGCTCAGCAGATACCGATCAGGAGGTTTGGGCACCGCGTGGAACGCCGCGCCGTCGAATCGCAGCAGTCGTCCGATCACAGCGGGAACGATTGCCATCTCCTCTGCTTGCGACGCCTTTTGTGAATCGTCGTCGTAGCCGTATTGCTTCTTCTGCTCGTCGTCCCAATAGTTCTCCACATCCACAATGTACTCCACGCACCGCTCCTCCACATTGGCCTCGGAATGGAACGACGCCGAGCTACCGCTGGGGACCGTCCGCGGGGTGACCGTGCCCCACGCCACCCGTCGATTCGGAAAGACCACCGTCGGCCCCGCCCGACTCTCAACTGCATCGTCTGAATTGTCGGCCACCTGCATGTACAATACGTGACCATTCCTCGGACACCGCAGTATCCCGTCCTCTTTCAAGGCATTCTCGTCAATGTCCGCGTGGGCGTCCAAATTGATGTACTTGGCCCTCGACCAATACTCGACGATTGTCGAGGTGTCGTTTAATGATGTCAATAGTTGGTCGATGGCGGTTTCTATCGGGGTCAGCCGCCGATGATTTTGGCCGCGGCGGAAGACGAAGGAGCCGTCGGTGCCGCGCTGGGTGCTCTCTAATGTGAGCTCGTGTAGTAGTTGGCAGGTTTTGGGGGAGGCGACGTTGTCGTAGACGCTGATGGACGCAAATAGGGCGTGTGATGTGCGCGATGCACATCTTGTGCACTGTGCAGCCGACGGCCGCCGCCGCGGCGATACCAGAGGAGTGTTCGAGAAGGCTCGCGCCCAATGATGGGACGGTAGGCTAAGCAGCGTTGCAGCTAGCGCGCATAACATCGCCAGGCGACGCGAGAGATGGGCGGGCAACATCATGTTGTGTGATGTGTGATTTGTGATGGGCGCGACGTCAGCACTTGCTTGCAACTGTTGCAATCGCCCTCGCTTTTCTTATGCGACAGCCACCGCGCAGCCGATGGGAGGTGCGGGCCGCACTCTACGCCGCGCCTGGCGCTGTTGATCGTTGGAAGGGCCGCGGCTCGGGCGGAGCGGGCGGCGCGGGCGTCGAGGGCGAGAGCCCTCACGGTGGACGGAGGAAGGAGGAGGGAGGGAAGGAGACGACACCAGAACTGTCGAGACACCATCTTTTATACCTTCTCATAAGTACTAATTCCAGCGTACCTCATTTCGCGGCGCGACAGGGAAAAAGAGAAACTGTGAAAAGAACTTGCCACCCCCGCCCGAGTGGCGAGCAAAGCAAGCCCACAAGAAGTTGCAAAGTTGCAAGGGGCGATCACTTTGTCCACGCGGCCAGAGCTGCGCGAGCAATACCTCTCGGGTTGGACGACAGAGCGACGATGCGGATGCCGCCGGGGAGTAACCCTACGGCGGCGGCCCACCGCCGTCTCAGACAGCGGCAGAGCTTGGGCCGAGGCGCAGTCGCGAAGGCCTCGGCTGAGATGAGCAAATCGGCGGACGCCGAGCCTGCGGTGGATCAGGAGAACGAGATGAGTGCCGTGCCTGCCGTCAAGGAGGTCGGTGCCGAGACTCCGACTGACGAGGCGCTCGTGCCGCCCGCGGTGCTGGGCGAGAGCACATCTCACGTCACGACAACCTCCAACCGCAACGACGGAGGCGTCGACAGCTTCGTCGCGGCATTGAAGAAGGCGAAGCAGCTCGAGGCCGCGCCGCCGGGAGCATACCGCCGGCTGAACGCCAAGGTCAAGAAGCTGGAGGTCAAAGACGACGAGAACGAGGAGCAGCCGTCGGAGGGCAAAAAAGTCGAGGCACCGACCGAGGAGAACCGGGGCGGCGCCGACACCGTCAAGACAACGAGCCTCGCGCACCGCCGCAGGGCGCAGCGGGCGGCCATCTTCAAGGCGGGAAAACATCCCAAGCCGTCGGTGGTGAACGAGGTCGTGGAGAGGAGGTCGTCCGACGAAAACAGCGTGGTCTTGATGGAGCGGGATCGCCTCGGGAGCGACGAGGAGATTGCGCACGCGGAGCCCCAGCCGCGGTGGCCAAAGTCCAGCCGGGGCCAGGAGGAAGAGGACGCGAAGGACGAGAGTGGAAACAAGGAAGAACATTCCACCAACGAGAAGGAGGAGATCGCCACGGAGGCGAACGAGGAGGGGCTTCCCGGCAAGCCGTCGATGAACCGGTGGAAGATGCAGGAGGACAAGCTCCACCTCGCTCGACTTCGCCGGGCCAAGGAGCTGGGCGTGAAAGCGAAGGAGACAACGCCGACTGCCCCGCAGGCCTCCCCGGCAGAGGCGGGCAAGGGCAAGGTGTGGACGCCGCGGAGCAAGGCGCTGGACGTGTGGAAGAACGCCGGTGCGAAGGAAGAGACCGCGGCGGTCGAAAAGAGAGAGGTGGATTCTACGGAAGAAGCTTCGCCCTTGTCGGGCCGGAGGAAGGCATTCGCCGAAGATGCGCCCACGCCCGAAGCTTCGGTGCCGGAGGGCGATGGCCCGCTTGGCACTGAGGAGGACGAGGAGGGTGCGAAAGAGACTGCAGAGGAGAATTCGTCTGCCAAGGAGGAATCCCACCTTCGGCAGTTCCAGAGACGGAGGCACCTTCTCGAGCGGAGGTGGCAGGCGCATGCCAAGGCGAGCCAGACGGAGACGGCCGAAAAGGAAGACTCGGCCACTGTCGAGCCGATCGAGGCAACCGACGCCGATGCAAAGGATGAGAAGCTCAACACGATCCAGAGGAAGCGCCAGCTGTTTCAGCGGAGGTTGAAAGCCCACGAGGACGCGAGCGAGAGGGCCAAGGAGGTTGCCGCCAGCGCGGAAACCTTCATCGGCGACATCTGTGATGCGAGCGAGGGCCGATCCAGCGACGACAACCCACCCGTGAAAGTGCCGGAGCCAGAGGTCGAGGGTTCCCCGGAGCCTCTTTCAAACAAAGGCCTGGCCGGCGAGGAGTTGGCTCGAGCCTTGTTGGCCAAGCTGGAGTCGAAGATTACCAGCCAGACGAAGTCTCTTCAGGAGAACGCGCAGCTCGAAGAGAGCTCGTTCGCAACGTTCGAGCCGGAGTGGGCGGTGGCTCCCACCGCGAGCGGAGAGGATGCCCGTGCCTTCGAGTCCGTGCAGGGCGAGGCCGGTACCACCGATTTCTTTCAGGCGAGCGCCTTCGATGAGGGCGTCTTCGGTGGAGGGGAAGCGGGCGCGTTCGAGCAAGAGCTGGACGATATCTTCGAAGAACCCGGAGACGAGGATGCGGCCTTCGAGGAGGAGGTCGATTTCGACTATCAACCGACTTCCTCTTTGCCGGTACTGCCGGAGGAGGGCCCCGCGTTCGAAGGCGAGGGTCTGAGTCCGGAAGAGGATGGTCTAATGACGACGGAGAACCCTGGCGAATATGGAGAAGAGTTGGCAACAGTCCCGGAAGAAAGCGACGAAGGATTGGACTCCATGATGGAGGCCTTCCAGGCAGGCTTGGACGACGAGCAGCTGGCCGCGTTCTACGAGATCATGGCCGTTCACGAGTCGAAGGTCCTCCAGTTGGAAGAATCCAACAAGTCCAAGGCGGACGAGGTGGAGTTCCTGAAGGGCGAAATGATGGGCCAGCACGACCAGATCCTCGGCTTGCTGGAAGGCAAGACCGAGGAAGCCGACGGAGATGTTGTCGCGGCATTGAACGAAGAAATTGCGAACCTGCGCCTCCAGCTGGAGGCGGTGCAGCAGAAGGGAGGGAAGGGCACCAAAAAGATGAAAGGTCTCCGGCTGGGAAGCAAGCTTAAGCTCCCGGGCATGAGCCGGTAGAAAGAAGGGCGATGAAAGAGAATTAAATAACAAAGAGACTTGGAAGGAACGAAGTTTAAGGTTCGTCCGAGTCTCACGTCGAGTGAATAGAATGAAGGGAACAATGATACATGTAACTTTAAAGGTCCTGTATGTGCACAGTATCTTGTAATGTACAAAGACTTCTGCTTCATGTTGAAGTTGCACGAGAGCGGAAACTGCATGCAGCATGAAGTTCTCTTGACGCGACGCTTCTCATAGCTTCTCATAATCAGACACAGCCGGTACGGATGAGTCTCTTGGGTACATTCAGAAGGAATTAAAAGGCGGGAAAGCTAGCGCCAAATAAAATACTAATTCCTTACGAATTCCTACCAGAAATTGATTTTTTAGCGATAAATCGCCGAAAACGACATAGTAATTCCTATTTACAATCTCTACGATCCTTCCTCCTTCTAAGATTAGAGCTTGAAAATGACCAATTACTATCAAATTTAGTTACCAATCCTTCATATTTTTTGTTATGACGGCTGTGTCTGCGTGGCAGCGCAGCTGCTGGATATTTTTATTTGCTCGCAACCATGGCGCCTGCCCTCCTCCTCGCCGCCCCCGGCGGCCACCGCCTTGGCGAGCCCGCCATGGCGTCCGGCCTTCTCCTCGCCCTCCTCCTGGCCTCGCTGCTGCCGTCGGCGACAGACGCCCAGACGCCGGTGCCGACATGGAGTCCGACGACTAAATTTCCGCCGACGGAAAGTCCTACAATATCTGTGCCTCAATCCTCACCCGTCTCTTGCGCCAATGTTAGGTGCGCTGACCCCTGCCTGGACGTCTTTTGTACCGACGAGGGGGACTGCGAGCGATGCTCCGGTCCTTTCAGCAATTGCATTGCAACATGCACTGCCGGCGATACGTTTTGCACGGGTTACAGGTGCAAGCTCCCAGACTGGATGCTCCAAGACGATTCCAGTCCTACAACATCTGCGCCCCACTCTTGCGCCAATGTCAGATGCGCCGATCCCTGTCTTGAGGCATCGTGCGGTGACGACGAGTACTGCGAGCGGTGCTCCAATCCTTTCCGTACCGATTGCATTCCAACATGCACTGCGGGCGACGGGGGGTTTTGTGCGGGTTACAGATGCAGGAGTTTGCAGGCTAAAGCCGTGGATGTTGAGATCGGACGGTGTCCAGACATCTCGTGTCCCGACCCCTGCCTAGAGACACCGTGTGAAGTGGACGAAGTATGCATGCCATGCAGAGATCCAGATTGTCCGGTGCAGCGGAGGCTCCATCGAAGGGCACTCCTTTCCTGCATCATGGAGCCACGGAACTGCGTGGGATTCAAATGCGTACGGGCCCCAACCACGCCCCCCACCGCTGGTGCTACGACTGGTGCTACGGCTGATGCCACGGCTATCGGTGCTACTACGGCTGGTAGTGCTACGACTGCCACCACGGTGTCGATACAGGTGTTGTTGGTCATTGCATTCGCTTATTCTCTCTGTGTCTAAAGATTATTGCACCATGGTTATTGTGTGTTACGGCGGCATGCAAGCAGTGCATGCGTGCAAGTTCATTGCAACGGCGAAGCTGGCCGGCCCCCAGCTGCAGCTGGCTGGCGCTGGCGCGCGAGTCAAGAGACACAAAACTTGTCTACTGCTCTTTATGTCGCAAAGATTCAGATATGTACATACATAGGAATCATACGATAGGATACCTCTTTTATCTGGATCTGCCGCGACACTTTTTGTCCTGCACAGACAAATCGAGAGTCTCAGCGGCTTGCCAGCACGCCGGCGAGCGAAGAGCGAAGATGCTGAGACATGACGCGCGCATCTGTCTCAAGGTCGCCAGCTGGTCATGCTTGCTGCTGGTTGCACGATCGACGGCTTGGTGCACCTCGCTCATAATCCGCGCATAAATCGATGAAGATGAAGCTCGCCACCGCCGCCACCCTCCTCCTCGCCTGCCTCGGCACCGGCGCCCGCGCCGAGGGCGAGATCCTCGCCGTCGACAACGACGCCTGGCTCCACGAGTGCGCCCAGACCTTCCAGACCTACTCCGACTTCCCCGCCGGCAAGTACGATCTCGCCCGCTCCAACCACTACCTCATCGCCGAGCCCTCCGGCCTCTGCGCCGACCAGCTCACCTGCGTCTTCGACGAGTGCCGCGGCGCGGAGCACCTCGGCTGCCTCCTGATTGGCAGCGATAACGTCACCGCCGATCCCTCGACCTACCCGGATCTGCAATCGCAGACGTTCGACGGGACGATGGAGGCGTGCGGGATCGAGACGCCGGTGGCGCTCCCCGACAACATTTCGTTTCCGAAGACGGCGGCGGACGTCGTCGCGGCTGTCGAGTACGCGAAGGAGAACGGGATGCAGGTCTCGGTCAAGAGCACCGGCCATTGCTACACGGGATGCCACACCAAGGTAAGATAGGTATTGTCGGGGAGATAGGATCCATTCGATCGAGAGCTGCTGTGCTCCGCTATATTGCAATCTCGTGTCATTATCTAATACATTTGCAACCTGCCCCCATAATACCATCAGGCCGGCTCGCTTATGATCAACCTCAGGGATTACGCGAAGTACGCCACAGCCGATTCGATCGTCGAGTGCGACGAGTCCACTGCGGGGGAAGCCGGCGACGCCTGCGTCCTCGCCCTCGCCAAGGGAATGACGGCCTACATCCCGGTGGGCGGCGGACAAGTGTGGAGTGACGTCTACACCTCCGTGCTCGACGCCGCCGAGGCGGGGACCACCTCCAAGCTGTACGGCGTGGGAGGCGGCGGCGCCGGCAGCGTGGGGGCCGCGGGGGGCTGGCTCCAGGGCGGCGGGCTGAGCACCGGATACGA
>JALLAP010000374.1:0-21871 GCA_036939355.1 Thalassiosira profunda | reverse complement strand
TCAAATCTCAGCTGGAGAACGAACAGCTCCGAGACGAAAACGAAATCGTCACTGCCCAACGATCTGCTTTGGAGAACCAACTCGTGGAAATAAATAAATCGGCGAGAGACAGCCTGTCGTCCCCGCCGGCGACTCCCCAGCAGACGAACCCGTTCGACGACGACGACGACGACGACAATGGTGGCTCGGACCCCGTCCTTGTCGCCCAAGTAGTGATGCTGGAGAAGAAGAACAAAGTGCTAGAGTCGTCCGTCGACTGCCTCCGTTCGGATGCGCAGGCGAAGTTGGCTCCTCTCCTGACGAGGATTGCGGAGCTGGAGCAGGAGAAGGAAATATTCGCTGAGGAGATGCAGACGAAAGTACAGGCGCGCGAAAACACCATCTCCAGCCTCGAAGGGTCGCTCAAGCAGCTGCACAAGAAGGCCTCCAAGAAGGCCTCCCGGAGTACCAAGATGCTCAAGGGCAAGATAGGCAAAAACCAGTCGTCGTCGGGTGAATTCTAATCGAGTATACCACACAAACTAACGCCTAGCTGTTACCGAGACTTTTTGGGCTTGGGCTTCGTCTTCTTTCTGGAAGGGGATGCTGCGAACAACAAGGAATCGTTTACCTCCACGCCTTGGTCTCTCAGAACGTCTCTCAATGCATCGCATGCGGACAGAATAGGCGAGCGCCTCCCACCAGGTTGATCTACCCAACGCAACACGGTAGCTCTGAAATGTTTCGCTGCCTCTTTCAACGGACCCGGCGCAGATGTTCGTATTTCGCCCGATAGCTCCTCCAAGCCAGTCAGCAGCTCTCCTTTATGCCTTTGCGAGTCGGCCTTGTCCAGCGCCAACTTTCTCGCCAGCAATCGACACTCCATCGCCTTTTGCTGGAGTGCGATAGACTCTGTCTGCAGATTGTTTCGCTTCTCTTTGGGTTGCGCAGATTTCTTCTTCGCCATTCCTGTTCTTTCGTTGGCGAATTGCGTCGCAAGGCTATCGTCGCCCATCTCTTTTGCGCATTTCCGTAGCCAGGTCAAGTTGGTCAGCCGCGCTTGAGTCACTCTCTCGGTTTGCTCATCCAACGTCTCGAGAATGCGCCGCTCCGCCTGCAGCATCTCCATCGACTGAGAGAATCGCTTCTGACCGAATCCCACCGCTCCCAACTCGTGAAGCACGCACGAAACCTCCAAGTGAATTGGATTAGAGTCATCCGACGCCTGCCCACGTGCATAGGCGTAGACGTGCCGTCGAATGCGGAGGCATTCATAGAAACTGATCGTAAGCAGGACAAATGCAGGAAGTATCTCATTAGCTCAGTCAACCAAGCAAAGGCGTCAAATGCATTCATATACTCACTGGAGCCACGCCTCGTCGAGCTGCTCGCGCTGTTGTGCAAGTGCTCCCTGCTGAAACTTGACCGCTGCGATGTTGATGTGCAGATTGTTGTCCCCATACACTTCACGATACAACTCAAGCGCCATTTCAAGGTATCGTTCTGCCTGGTCGAGTTGTCCTTGACGAATAGTCACTCTCGCCAAAGCTTTGAGCGTGGCTGCTCGCTGTCCAACTTGACGCGATAGAGTCAACGCCTCTTGAAGCAGCGCCTTTGCAGTGTCCAGCGAAGGCGGCTTCCGCGCAATGTGGGTGGCGGCTAGCTGATGAAGGGTAGAGCTGGCATTGATTTGGCCGCTTTCCTCCTCGCCCAAACGCCGCCGTATGGCCAGCGATTTCTGCAGGAACGTTGCAGCGGAATCTAAATCGTGCTTTCTCATCTCGCAGATCCCCAGCTCGTGCAGCGAGTCTGCCGTCAGGCAATCATCTGCCTTATTGAGGGCCAAGGAATCAGTGAGGCATTTGATGGCGTCATCGTAGCGCCCCTGGTATCGATAAATCTTGCTCAATTCATGAAGCGAATGTGCTTGCGCTCGCCGAAAGTCTGGTTTAGCTGCATGTGACGACGACTCAAGAAGCTTCAGCGATATTTCGAGAGAAGACATTGCTTCCACAAAAGCATTCAACGCCATCGCTGACAGAACTCCAGCCTCCTTCGACAGTTGTGCCACTTTCAGAACTATATCCCTGTTGCAGTTTGCATCAGAGCAGAGCTCCTCGAAATGCACAACGATAGACTTGACGTGCTCCAAGAGACTGAGTGATTCCTTCCAAGTAGATATTTCCGATGGCTTGAACGTCCAACACGACACCAACGCATCGATGCAGATCATCATATAATAAGTCTCTTCTTCCTCTGTTTGGCAGGACCGCATAGCTTGCTGCAGCAGCCTGTGCACACTCCCCTTGCCCTCTTTCACTGACAAAAGCGACCACGATTTCAGTAGATCCCACGAGTGATCGGCCTGCTCGTAAGTATGGGAAGAAAATGAGGTAGAGGGTGATCGTTTCAAGGCTGGCCCAGCCCGTGTTGCTTCACTGCTAGAGCCAATACGCCCCAAACTCTTCGAGAGAAGGATGGAAGTTGCTGCAGTTGCCAAAATTGCGCAAATCCCTGTACGACGCCCCGCATTCATTCCTGGCAGGGTCAGTGTTGCCCCACCAACTAAGACACAAGCAACAAGTGCGTTGCTCTTCCAAGCCTGTTTCTTTGTAGAGTCTTCGCATCGTTCGTCGAATCCTTTCTTAGCGCAGAGCAGATGTCGAAGAATTTGCTTGGTAATTCCATCTGGTCCCAGAAAGGAGAGCAAGTGCAGCACCTGCGCCGTCGTTGCGTTCTCTTCTTCCAGCTTTGGCAAAATCAACGATAGGCTGGATGCCACTGTCAATGAGTAGTCGGGCAGTTTGCCACGACGCAAGAGAGACTGCCCATTTTTCTCGGAGGTGGTGTACCGTCCCAGATACTCGGCGCACTCGACGTCGCACTGTCGCATGTACCCAGAGGCCATACTGAGTGCAAGAGGAAGATTGCCCAACTTCTCACACAACTCCTCCGCTGCACTGGTATTCGATGGGCCTTCCATATTGTGAGAGCCAGCTGATCGTCTCAACAGCTCAACCGCTTCGGAGGTGTCGAGGCACCCTAAAAACAGAGTGCCATCGGAATCGGCTCCGGCCTCGGCTTCCATGTGGCGAGTGGTCACCAGGACGTGGCCAATCGTGCCCGCTCCCCTGGGAACAAACTTGTCGAGCAGGGCGTGGTCTTCGATGTTGTCGAATACGAGCAGCCAAGGCACGTTGGAACGGAAGAGGCGAGACTTCACTTCGCCCAACAGCTCTTCTGTGCTCTCGTCCAAATCCGCATCGACGTTGGCCAAATCCGCGAGCAATTGACGATAATCCGTCACAAGAGTATCCACCGTTTCGGCGTTGAGCCAGACGACCAGCCCGTACTCGCGAGGAAAGTATCGGTAGCAATACTCCGTGACGAGCTGCGTCTTCCCCACGCCTCCCATGCCCGCGACCTCCACCTTCACCACGATCCGCTGCCCCCCGGTGTCTTGCGACGAAAACCGAGACCGCAGCTCGTCCAGCTCGCGTTCTCTCCCGGTAAAGGTCGGATTCCTCCGTGGTATACTCCACGTTCCCTTCATCCGTTGGTTGAACTCACTCGCAAACTCCTCGGGGTGGCGCCGATCCCCGTAGTTCGTCCGCTGGGAATGCTTCGACAGCAATTGGTCGATCGTCGCGTACTGCTTTCGAAACAACCACGGCCGCCGGCTCGACGGGGTGTCGTTGAGGTAATAGCAGCTCCACCCGCCCGTCGACAAGATGAATTTCTCGGCCAATCCCTCGCCGCCCCATTCGAGGCATCCCTGCAGCACCGTGTCGACGTAGGATTGCAACAGCGGGTGATTCTCGTCGGCGTCGTGGGTGTGCGAGGGGAGGGGCACGTACAGCCAAATTTTGTCCCCGGGTCCCAGGTCGAAAGTTGTTTGAGCTGTACATCCGGACAGCTCCGGGTGGAATTGCAGGCAGTCCAACGGCACCGCGATCCTTTCGTATCCCACCTCCCTCCGATCGAAATTGGGCATCTCCCCCCGGGGCACCCGAAACAACACCCCGTTGATGTCGCTGGCGTCGTTGCTGTCAGCCTTGACGACGCCGAGGGCCGTGAAGCCCGTGGCCGAGCGAAAGTTCCACTCCCTCCGATATCCAAAGCGCTGTTTGATGGTGGCAATGGACCCGGGGATGGCGCCGGATCCCTTCTTGTCGGGCGGTTGCCACGTCGCGTGGGTGGATGTGTTCACTGCAACTCACCAATGATGCATTAGACATGAATAAAGTATATACACAACCAGCTGCAACGATCGCTGCTGAACACTCACTGATGGAACCGAACCCAAAGATGTAGTCGTAGCCATCCGCCTCGCCGGACATGGTTGCAATTCACCCACAGGAATCCACAACTCAATCAACTGCCCGGCCCTCGACACAAGCACAAGGTGCCATCAAAATGCAAGCGTCCTTAAAAAGCAACAACTTCTCCACCGATCTCTGTAGACACCGAACGAGCCGCCCGAGTCTTTGCCGATGCTGGGCGCCGCTGGAGCATGGGAGGAGGAGCCCCAAGCGGCCGAGACGCTGGGTGCGTGTGATGTGGACGAAGCGCCGGGGCTGAGGTACGAGTAGGAGGTACGTATTGTACGTAAACTTTTTTGTCTGCGGACTGCGGAGTCCGTCGAAAGTCGAAAACGGAGCGAGGAGCAGACTCGCGGCGGCGGCGAGCCGAAGGGGGCAGGCCTGGCGACTGACCACGACGCGGACGCGAGCGGGGGGGACGCAGCACATTCCCGACCGACGCGAGAACGGCGCTGTGTAAACCTGTGGTCTCCCACTTTTCCCCCTCGTGCACTTAGTCGTGGGTGCATCCCCTCTCTCATCCGCCGTGCTGCGGGCGAGAAGGGGGCGTCCCTGTAGCGCAAAATGGCGGAGTCGGACGGGTCGGTAGCGACGGAGGAGGGGTCGGATGGCTCCAACGACTTTTCCCTCTTTCATGCAGCGCTTGGTGTAAATAGGACGGGCGGGCGGGAGGACGACGCGGACGGCCTGTCCGTGGACGAGGGGGGTGTGCAGCGGCAGGCCGAGGCCGGCGTGGGGGGTGCGCCCGGAGAGTTGGGGGTCAACCTTGGGCCGCCATCGCCTTTGGCCGCCGCCGAAACCCCCCTCGCTGATGCTCGGGGCGTGGACGTTGCCGGCATTCTCCCCTCTGACGGCGGTCAACAGAGGGAGTCGACCGTGGCTACCTCTGCTCCGTCGGATGCCGAGGAGAACGGTGACATGGAGAACGTCACGAAACGGGACCGGTCCGAGGCGTTTGGCGGCGGCACTCGCAGCGACTCCGGGTCGCCGCGGGGCAAGAAATCCCTCCAGCAGAACGCGCCCGCCGACGGAGCCCCACTGCCCCGTGGATGGAAAGTCGTGAGGTACGCCAACGGTTCCGTCTACAAAGGCGAACTGAAGGATGGCAAGAAGCACGGGCAAGGCAAGATCAAGTACTCCGATGGAAACGTCTACGAAGGGAAGTGGAAAGAGGGCAGGAAGAATGGCAACGGCAAGTTCACGTGGGCCAATGGAGATGCCCATGAGGGGGAATATAAAGAGGATATGAAACATGGGCAGGGCAAGTACACGTGGGCCAGTGGAGGCGTCTACGAAGGAGAATTCAAGGAGGGCAAGAGGCACGGCCAGGGCAAGTACACGTGGGCCGATGGGGCGGTCTATGAAGGAAAATGGAAGGATTGGAAGAAGCACGGTCATGGCAAGATGAGATATGCTGATGGACGTGTCTATGAGGGAGAATGGGAGGACGACGAGATGCACGGAAAGGGAAAGTACACGTGGGCCGATGGACGTGTCTACGATGGGGAGTGGAAGGATGGCAAGAGGCACGGCAACGGCAAGTACACGTGGGCCGATGGATCCGTCGACGATGGAGAGTGGTATTGCAATCAGCGGCATGGCGATTTTATCATGACCAAGGCGACAACAGGCGCCGAATACGGACAAATCTATCGCGACGGTAAGCTTCTGAGGAGCAATCCAATCGCTTCTCGGCGCACACTCACGTTGGAGGAAGACGACATCACATGTGGCATTTGCAACCTCAATTTCTCGTCCAATCTGCATGCTGAAGAGAATGAAAATAGCAGACGTCGTTTGCCCGTTCTGGGCTCGTGTGGCCATCACTGTTGCCATGGATGTGCCTTGGAGCAGCAAGCCGCTGAAGCGCGAGAGAACGGCAGAGTGCCCAAGAAGATTCGCTGTATGATCTGCAGGAAGAAGGGTGCATTCCGCCCCGGTGAGCCCACATACTTTCGAGTGTTGGCCGATTTGATTGAGCGATCTGCCGGAGTCAGTGAGTGACAAACAACGGCACGGAGGCGGGGGGAGTCCAATGAATACACAGATGTGTCTGGGAAATATCGATGAAACGAAGAAGGGGGTTGAATGACTGCTGCTGTGTCTCTTGGAGATTCACAGTGGGAGCTAGCGTAGAGAATGCATTTAGAGGCTTAGAGCCCTGAAAAGCATAACTCAGAGAAGCATTCATACCATACCTACTTGAGCCAACTTCTTGCCCTCTCACTCGAACGCGACAACGAAGGATGCAGTGTCGTCACTCAAACCTATCCCCTTTTGCGAACCGGAGGCGTCGAAGAAGGTCAATGGATCCTTCCCCCAACCCTTTTCTATGCTGCTTGGGTGCAAGTATGGTCTGGTACGACCGGCATTTACAGTCTCATCAATGCGCGTGCAAACCAACGCTGTCAGCCAAACGAAAAGCCAAAGCCGAATTGGACCGACTTCCTCGCATCCCTCGGACCGTACCGCACGGGCACGGCGTAGGTCACCTCGCACCGTCCCAAGGGGGTTCCCATCGATACCCCACCCCCAACAGAGACCCGCGAGCTTTGCAGTATCTGGCTCCACAACGGCACGCATCCCGCTCCCAGCAACGAGGACCGTCCTCCAAACGGGCTCGCGGATACGCACGTCCCCGCGTTGGCAAATCCAAATATCCGCGCTCCGTTCTGCCGCAATGTAGCAAAGTGGGACGGAAACGGCACCGACGCCGCCAATGTGGCGGCGTAGAACAGATCGCCGCCCAGGGCGTCCCCGCCCGGAACGCCCGACCCTCCCTTGTTGGCCCGCGGCCCGATAGACGCCGGCAGAAATCCCCGCAGCTGCCCCGGCCCGCCCACGTAAAATCGATCCGACGATGGCAGTGGCATTTCGCCAAGAAGGCCGTTGAACGTCAACGGCCGGATCAGTCCGCAATTGAAGGACGAGTGCACCGCCGCCCCAATCACCGACGGCCCTCCTTCACTGCTATCAATGTATCCCGTCCCATCCTCGTCGTCCACGCCCAACGCCATCATCCTTAACAGCGCCAGCGGCAAATGGCACGCAAAGCCGCCCTTGAACTTTGCATATCCCACATCCCCCGGCGGGCCCGCCACCTCCCCCACCGCGTGGGCATCATAACCCATAGTCGGATCGTACCGATCGTCAACAAAGCATCCGTTCAGGCATATTCCACTCGTTATCGAGTGTTTGAGGTGCGTTCCGGCCTGCCGCGCCACCTCGGGGGAGCAATCGAGCGCAAAGGGGTGGATTGGGGATCGCTTCGGCAGCACGTCCCGCAACGTCGCGTTCCAATCCAAGAATAGATAGGGACCGGCCATGCTCTCCGGGGGGCTGACAGAAGGTTTGTACGCCCCTCCCACATTCCCGCCGTCCATTCCGGTCCGCGCCGCGCCGCGGGAGTGGTTGGCGAGCCGCACGCCGACGGAACGGACGAATTCCTTGGACGAGCGGGTCGATTCGTGGTCGACGTCGTGGAAGGCCGCGTGCACCCCGAGGGTGGTTTGGCTTCCGCCCCCGATGGAAAACTGCGCGTCGTTCACGTAGACTTGCCGCTCGCTCACGCCATTGTTGCCACTATCGGGTCCGTTTTGACTCTCGCCCGCATCAATCGTTCTGGGATCTGCGGGCATCAGCCACTCGTACAACGGGCCGCCCCTGTTCAAATACGACGCGAGCGGGCGATCGTGCACCGCCCGGAACGAGGCGCTCCCCGCCTGATCCACGAAATAACTTGCCGACGACACGTCTGCAAATCCCGTCAGATTGAGCAGCGACGCCGACGTCTCGAATTGCAATTTCGGCAAAGCCGCCAGCGCCGCGCCCGGAGCTCCGCCCATTGAACCGAAGGCGCCCCCAGAACCATTATTTGTTGTGCCCAGCGAGGAGAGGTCGTCGGCGTTCACGCCCCCGCCAATGTAGAGCTTGTACCAGTTCTTCTCCTTCAATCGGACCGTCACGCCGTGCTCCGGCGGTTGATCGTGCGCCCGTTCGTTTCCATCGTTTGCCGCGCCCTCGCCGCCGGGGGCCGGGCCGACGTGCACCTGCACCGCGTCGTAGCAGCCGGTGCCCTCGAGGTCCTCTTCCGCCGCTGCAGCTCCTCCAGCAGCCGCCGCTGTCGCTCCTGGTGCCGCCTCGCCTGCGTCGTCTTGGTGGCGTCCATCTTGTTCCCATGGTGGTGATGGGTCGGCGGAGGCGCGGGGGCGGGATTTTTTTGTGGCTGAAAAAATTGCAGTGCGACTCTCAATCTGGTCGCGCGAGACTCCCTTTCCTCGTCCCGCTCGCAAAAGTTGATATCTAGATAGCGACTAATTTTGCATTTCTCTCCAACAAATGCACTACTCTCCTCCCACGAGGCCCGCGCGGTGCAACCACCCCCAGCGTGTCTTGATCGCGTCCGACGTACGGCCCGTGCACTCCGCTCCCTCCTCCTGCCCGCCACATCCTGCCTTTGCAATTATAAATTATGGTACGAGGCCCACGCGGTGCAAATACCCCCACCGTTTCTTGATCTCGTCCGACGTACGGCCCGTGCCCAGTTCAGCTGCGATGGTCGTCCAATTGTTCCCGTGCTGGGCCTGCATGCTGCCGATTGCCTCGTCTTCTTCGAGGGTCCAAACCCGTTCGCTGGTGATTGATGTGTTGAGGAGGGCCGGGGTCCAAACCCGTTCTTGGCGACGAGCCTTTTTCGCCCGCTTCGCTTTCCCGCTCGCCACGTCGCTCGCCTCGTTGGCCGTCGCGGCGCTCTTCTCTTTCTCCCGCATCACACTACTAATCTTCTCCACAGCTTTCTTGTCGTCCGCCACCTCGTACAGACCAGTTTCGGCGTTCTTCTGCAGGAAGCGGCTGGGCGGGTTGGCGTTCTGCAACGCCACAAGGACCACCGCGCTGATCCCCTTCTTGTCTTCCCGTTTCGCCTGGGCGTACAGGTCGCGGTAAATGGCGGCTGTCGCCCGCATGCGCTTGTTTCCCGGGTGGCTCTTTCCGCGGCCAAGGAGGACATCCTCCTCGTTGGGTTGAATGACGGTTGAGCTCGTTTCGGAGGGCGAATTTAGGTTGCCCTGCCTCACAAGAGGAGGAATGACTGAAGGAGAACGCAGGAAGGTTGTCAGTAAAGAGTCACGATGTCCACGCAAATGCGAGCATGAAATGTCGTGTACGCACCGATGTCCGAGACATTCAGAACAACGCCCGTCTCGATATCCCTGCGCGGCTCGGTCCTCCTCGTCTCTGTCCTGGTATTCCACACGAAGCCAATTCCGTTCAGCCTTCCGACGCGATCCCCCAGCATTTCGACGTTCGCCTCCTTCATGGAGCCCTTGCCCTGTTGCAACAACCTGTAGTGCTGCCTCTGCGTCTGCACCCAACCTCCGAGCTGTGGGTGCGCGATCGGCACATTGCAGTGGCCGTGCTTCTTCTTGTACTCCACGAGCTCGTCCTGTCCAAGTCGAGAATCAAGCTGTGAGTTCGTTCGGATTGAACGTACGAGGAAAGCACGGATATTTGGACTCACGAACTTCGTGTCCCAATTGGATTTCCAGATAGGAATCCTCACCTCCCGGAATCTTTCCATGGCCGTGTCGAGGGCAGCATCCCAGCCAGCATGAAGGACGTCCAACTTATGCAGCAGAAGTCCTTCGTCGTTGCCGTACTGCTCTCGCGACAGCCGATTGAACTCGGCGCGGTGCTCCGGTGGGAGAAGGTCGCGCACTTCCTCGGAAACAACTGCATCAATCTTGTTCTCTCGCGCAGTTTCCCAGAATGCATGGCGCAAGGGAACCAGCAATTTGCGCTTCTCCCAGATCATTCGCTTGCTCTTCATGTTTTCGATGAGCAAGTCTCGGCCTCCGTCGCCGCTGTATTTCTCTTTGCGGAGAAAGCGGGCGAACTCCTCCTTCATCTCGGGCGACAGCTCCGCCTCGTTCCAGTTCTCCTTCTCCATATCCTTGGCCAGGAGGAGCAACCGACCCGACTCCTCGCCTCCCTTCTCGCGGTTTGCACGCATGGCTTCGTCGACTAGCGTCTTGAACGCGGCGTACTCTTCCGGCGACATCTCCTCGAGTAGTGTCCACTTCTCGGCAGCTCGGGAGTTGACCGAGGCTGTGACGCTCGTAACAGAGTAGACGAGACTCAGCGTCTTGCTGAACTCCTGCAAGTCATCAGGACCGTAGAAATAGAGCATGCTGCCCTTCCGCATCCACATCTCCGACACATCACAACCATGAAGGAACGCCCGACCACCCCTCCTCGCCGCCATCGCCCGCCCCCGCCGCGGGCGCTCCCGTCCCTCGCGCTCGTCGTCGTCTGCTGCGCGGGCGCCGTGGCGTTCTCCCCGCCGCTCGGCGCACCCATCAACCCAGCCAGCGTCAGCACATCAACAACACCCATCACCCCCCTCGCATCGCGCACGGCCCTCGCGGCGGGGGGCGCCGCCGCCTCCATCGCCGCCGCCACCGGGGAGGCCGACCGGGCCTTCCGTCTCGGGATCGAGCTGGAGAAGGCGGGATTGGCCCGGGCGGCGTCGGCGGCGTTCCACGAGGCGGCCACGCTGGTGAGTTCAAGTTGGGCATGCATTAATGCAGTATATCAACATGTTCATACTGATCATATTGCAATCATGACGTATCGTGCATCTGATGTGCAATCGCAGTACCAGTGCTTCCTGGACATGGGCGCCGCTGCAACTGCAGCTGATTCTGATGCCGATGACACTGGAGCAGATGATGCAGCAGCAGACGCCAGCAGCGCCAACATTTTTCAGCACGTCACCTCCCTCGCCGCCGCCGACGGGGACCGCTCCCCCACCGTCCTCGCCGTCCTCGCCTACGCGTGCATTCGCCTCGCGCACCTCTCCCACGATGCCTTCGGGGACTCCCGCGCGGCCAAGCGGCTGTACAAGCTCGCGGCGGCGGTGGATCCGCACCCCGGCGGGGTGGCCTACCACGGCATCGGGACGAGCGTCGAGGCGAGCGTCGCGCAGGCGGGGAGCGTGGCCGGAGAGGACGAGGGGCGGGTGTGGCGGGAGGAGATGGAGAAGGCCGTGGAGGCGTACCGGGAGGCGATCCGGCTGGGCGGGGGGGCGGGGAGCAGCGGCGAGGTGCTCTTCCACTTGGCCGTGGCGCTGGAGGTGAGCCGTATGTTATGTGGCGAGTGCGTTATTTGGGGTGGAATTGCTTTGTGCTCTTTCTGACAAACGAACTTGACAAACGAACGGTGCCGATCTTTGCAATGGATGATTCAACTACAACAATGCACATGCGCAGCGTCTGGGCGAAGCGGAGGAGTCCGAGCAGATCATGGAATCCCTCCGCCGCGGCGAGTCCAACCTCAGCTCCCTCGTCGACTCGTGGGGGTACGTGCGGTGGCACACCCGCCGGACGGACCCCAGCCAGCTCAACCTCCACCGGGGCACCCGGGCCATGCTGCAAATCGCTTTGGAGGCGGCCCAACCCCTCTTGCAGCACGACGACGGGCTCGTCTGCGAATTCGGCGTGGCCAGCGGGAGAAGCATCCGGATGACGAACGAAATGCTGCCCCTCGAAACGCCCATCCACGGATTCGACACCTTCACCGGCCTCCCGCACGCGTGGGGCAGCGAGCCAGCCGGGTCGTACAGCACGGGCGGAAATGTGCCCCAGATGGAGGAGGGGAGCGGGGTCACGTTTCACAAGGGGCTGTTCAGCGATACCATTCCAACGTTTTTGTCGACGGTGGACAAAGGAAGGCCGTTGGCGTACGCCAACATCGACTGCGACCTGTACGGGTCCACGCGGGACGTGTTGGAGGCATTTCACGGGCGTGTCATACCGGGAACTGTCATTGTCTTTGACGAGTACCTCTGCCATCCCAGCTGGAGGCAGGACGAGTTCCGCGCGTGGAGGGAGTGTTGCAAAAGGTTCGGGTGGCAGTACGAATACCTCGCATTCAGCCTTTCCACGAAGCAAGCCGTTGTACGGGTGACGAGCTAATAGTTATTGGTTTGCTTACTGGCATCTCGAACATCTCATCGTTATAAGTTGACTGCATCGCCCGCGTCGTCGTCCTGCCCACACGCGTTCGTCTCATGTGCATATATCACCCCGGGCACCCTCCCATAGAAACCACACGCTGCATGAAGTAGGGCAAATTGGTTGGAACCGTCCAACTCGTCCGGCTCCTCGGTCGCCACCGACTCGTCGGACTCCTCCATTCGGTATTCGAGGGGGATATCGCTCATCGAGAGACTGGGAGGGTCGACTCTCTGTTTCTTGTTGCTCATCGCGAGGCTGCGCTCGCCATCCTTCACGCCCAGCTCGACACGCCTCTTGCCATCCTTCAGTTCAGCTTCGTTGGCACCTCCGTTGTTCACCTCGGCCGCAAGCATTGACTCGGTGGCAACTGGAGTGTCCTTCGGCGTCTCTGCCATCGCAACCGCGACAGCCACGGCCTCGGCCTTCCCGGACTCGTTCTTGAACATCTCTGGCCTTTCGCGAAGGATGCGATGCAACGAACCAAGTCTGATTGCCCTTTCTCGAAGGATGCGATGCAACGAGCCAAGCCTGAGTGCGCCAATCTCTGCTTCCGGCAGCTGAGGGTCGGGGTATTGGATGAGGTTGGCATTCGCCGCGTTCGAGCCACCGGCAAACCATGCCAAGATGCGGGGCAGCACACCAACATCGATTGCTCGTTCCTCTCCAACAGGAGAGTCGCATACTTGTACGACGTTGAGATCGCCTCGCGCGTGGCACAAGATCACCTTGCGCTTGATGGCAGCGTGCTTTTCTTTCTCCAGCCAAACCTCGCGATTTATTGCAAGCGAAGCACGAAGAAGATGGGCGTCGTTCGCACCCAAGGCATCGATGACGGCACGATAGGTTGCACTGACACGGAATCCCAAGCCATAGAGGTGGTGATTCGACCTAGCCACATCCTCGCTGTTGCAAACGAGCTCCAGCAGCATCGACCATCCGACTTTGGAGATCTCGTTATTTCCGCCCAGGTTCAATTCCGTTAGCACGGTATTCCCGGCAAGCGAGTCCACTAAGGCTGAGAGGCCCTCGTCGCCAATGGAGTTGTGTTTTAGGGATAGGCCCCACAGCTTCGATTGTGGATCGCTGAGCAGGTTGGCCAGCGACGCACAGGCCGTTTTGCCAATCCCACACTCGTCGAGAGTTAGATGCCTCAAATTTCGGAGGGCAAGCTGCCGGTTCAAATCCACATCGCCGAGGGGACTGTTGTATACATGGAGGCTCCTCAAAGCATCCTTGCCGCGATCCAACACGACGTTCGACAGCTCGGTAGCGGATTGAAGGCTGCAGTTCCAGAATATAAGCTTTGTCACGGTTGCATTCTCCCGAAGGAATGGCACCAAGGGGCTCACGTCGACGTCGGGATTCTCGAGGAGTAGGGAGAGGGTCTCGATAGATCGGTTCGATTGCAGCTCAGCGCAAAACTCTGTCAAGGCCGGACGATCGGCAACGTACAGCTTCAATCGCAGGCGTTGAAGGTGCTTGGCTTGGCCGATAATTTGTCCCACGCGCTTCGCCACCCTCGCGTCGCCGTTTTCGCCGGCACGGATTGGGATTTGGCCAAGGCACAGCGACGATTGGTCGTTGTGCTTGACGCAAATTAGGTCAGCAACCATTTTTCGTCCAAGCCGTGCGAACGAAACAGGTCCCGATCCTCGGCATCCTCCACGAAGCGCCGGGAGAAGTACGTAAGAAGTACGTCCCACACTTGAGATGGAACTGTGGAGGCAGCCATCGTTGATCTTCTAATGGGAGCTTGGCGGTGGGGCCTTGAGCAAGGAGCAGGGTCACGTCGACGATGCGGTGTTGCGGTGGGCGTCGGACCTTTCGACAGGTGAAGGGAGTTGTAGTTGTGTTTCGCCTTCGGTCGAAATCCATCCAGTCCATTTTCGTCAACTCGCACCCAATCTTTGCAAATGAGGAAAATGCGCCCCCACAGCGCGTCCAAAGGGAGCGGCGCTGCCCATTTCATTTGCTCGCGCCGACCCATCCCTTCTCCCGGGCGTACGCGAACATGTTCGTGATCCTCTCCCGCTCGTCCCTTCGGACGTCGGGGTGCCACACGTCTAGCAGGAACAGCACCCGGGGCTCGTCCGTCTCGTTCCAGACCTCGTGCACGTACGAGTCGTCCAGGACGACGGCCGATCCCTCGTGCCACTCCCTGATTTGATCGGCCACGCGCATTCCGACGGCCGGTCGGGTTGCCGATTGCTGCGTATCGTTGGGAGGGGCGGGCGACGCGTCCGCTTTCTTTGGCACCACCAGCGGCAAATGCATGCGCAGCCGCAAGTTCATCGGGCCGGTATGCGCCTGGATGGAGGAGTGGCCGTGCAGGGTGGAGAAGAAGCAGAACGAAAAGGGCGTGCCAAACAGCATCCCCTCCTTTTCCAGCTATTGTTTGTGTGTCAATGTATGAGATCCAACGTGGGAGAAACATTTACCGCACGCATCCAATTCAGCACTCACGTCGTCCACCACCCGCGCCGTCTTGGGACATCTCTCCTGGAACCCCTCGTTCTTTGTCCCGTTCAATATGTACGAGTGCCAATCCCACGAGCCCTTGTGCAGGGCATCTTCGGCGTGCTCTCCACCCTTCGAGGCCACGTCGTAATCAGGTTCCAATGGCTTCGAGACGCTATCGCTCCTCTGCGGATCGACCTCGTTTCCCTGCCCCAGCACGGCCGCGAAGTACTCCGCCCGAATGTCGTCGTAGTTTGCCTCCACGTGCTGCACTGCCGATGTAACGATGGGATCGTTAAACGCGATGCGGTGCCTGCGCTGATTTTCATTTTGCTCGCCCGATGGTTCTGGCGCCGTCCAGACGGGCAGAGACCGCAGGCCCGGCAGGTGGAACAGCGAGGGCGACGGCCGGTGCGCTCCCGTGGCGGCGAGGAGCGACGGCCCCTGGACGATGGTGGCGGCATCATCGGGGGGTTGTTGTGGCTGTGGCTGTTCCCCGGGTGCCGCCTCGGAAGAAAATAGCGCGGATGATTGCCCGGGAGCACCGCTGCCCCCGAGAGACCGGTAGCGCGGCCGGTGGAGCCGCCCGCAGGCGAGGGCGGGGCGAAGCATGATTGATCTTTGTCTCAGCACCGTGTGCTGATGGGTCAACTTGCAACTTGTTGTCGCGTCCCCTTCCGCGAGCTCTTTGGATTTAGACGGGGGAGATGGTTTCCCCTCCAAAAAATTTAGTGACCCCTCGCAAACTTTCCGTAACAAAGAGCGCTATGGTGGTGGTTGGGGGGCCACGCGGGGCAATCATCCCGCCTATGCCCGGATATCCGCCCGCTAAATCTAAACTGCCCTCAATGCAGTTGCTGCATTGTGCTGCACCTTCCCCTTCCCGCCCGTCGCTCGCGGTGCACGACACGGGCGCAGCGCCGGGGCGTTGCAACGCGCGCCATGGCGGCCACTCTCATCGACGAGGCCTTCGCCCTCCTCGCGGAGGCGAAGGAGCTCGAAACGGAGGCCACCACAACGTCGTCCGACGGCGCGCCCAGCGGCGGGCCGTCGTGGGAGGTCCTCGAGCGAAGCGCCGCCAAGTACAACGAGGCGTGCTACCTCATGAAGCGCCACATCCGCGGCCTCCAGAACGGCCAAGGGACGGCGGAGGAGGCGGCCAAGACTAGGCAGCTGCTCGCGGAGAACATTGAGCTCTATGAGCGACATGCGGACGAGATGCTGAAGGAGGTGAAGGGATTGAAGGTCGCCGAGCAGGAACAGCGGCAGAAGCACCAGAGGTCCAGCAGCGAGACGTGCACCGTAATGAGAGACGGCGCCTCGTCGTGGGAGGCCTCGCACGGATCGCAGCTTCATCCCGCAGTGGATGGCAATGCAGCTCCGCCTGTGGCAGCTGTCAGCGCGACGCGCCAAGAATCGAAGCGCACCGAGAAGCGGCAACTGCAGGCCACGCAATCCGCCGACAAGGCCAACCGACTGCTCGGGACCGCGCTCGACCACGATGAGCGGGGGGAGACGATGCTGGCCATCGATCGGTACCTTCAGGCCGTGACTTGCTTCTCGCGCGCCATCAAATTGCTATCGGGAGAGACGGGAGGGGAAACAGTTACCGCAAGTGGGCAATCGTCGCGGCAATCGGCAGACATGTCAACATCGACCACACCAACACAGAAAGAGGTGGTATCCCTCCGCCGAAAGAGCAAGCTGGCGTTGGACCGGGTGCAGAAGCTGAAGCACGTTTTAACAGAGCCCTCGCCGGAGCCGTCGCCCGCTCCTACTCCGGCCCGCGTTGATCAGATATCGCCACCAAGCCGAGCGGACAAGCTGACTCCGTACGAGGTGAAGGTTCTAAAGTGGTCCTCTCGCATCGCCTCCGGCCTCTTCCTGCCCTGGTCCGACGACGAGGCCCGAACGTACGAGTATCATCCGGCGCGCCCGTGGACCGATCCCGACGGCCTGCTGCAACTCTCGGACAAGCAAAAGGAGAGGGGGTGCAAGTGGGCCCGACCCTCGGAGATTGCGGCAATGCGTGGCATACTTCCCTTTGTACCAGCCACAAAGATTGCAATGATCCACGCCATCACACCCTACACCATCAAACAACACTGCGTGTCGGACTGCTCCTTCATCGCGGGATTGTGCTGCAGCAGCAATTTCGAGCGCCGGTTCAATCGCCGGTTGGTTTCATCTCTCATCTATCCGCAGGATCCGACGACGGGGATGCCGGTGTACAATCCGCAGGGCATCTACATGGTCAAACTGTGGTTCAACGGGGTAGCGAGAAGGGTGTTGGTGGACGATCGTTTGCCCGTGGATTCCCGCGGGAACCTGCTCTGCTCCCACACGACGTCACTGGGCAAGGCGAATGCAACTGTATTGGAGCTGTGGGTTGCCATCTTGGAAAAGGCGTACATGAAATTGTGCGGGGGCTACAACTTTCCGGGGTCGAATTCGGGCGTCGACCTCTTTTGCTTGACCGGTTGGATCCCCGAGCGGATCTTCTTCCCGGAAGATCCTGCAAATGTCAAAGACTTTGAGACTCCGGTGCAAAGGGCGTGGGATCGGCTGTACAGCGCAAATTCGTACGGGGATTGTCTTATCACTTTATCTACGAGCACCGACTTGTCGGAAGAGCAGGCTGAGAAAGTTGGACTCTTCACCGGCCACGCCTATGCAGTACTATCTGTGGTTCAGACGTCGAATGGAACAAAACTGCTTCAGCTAAAGAATCCTTGGGCATCAAAGGGATGGACAGGGCGATACTCGCCGCAAGACAAGGCCGGTTGGAGCGATCCAGCCTTCTGCGCCGAAGTTGGATACGACGCAACATCTGCCTCGCATTACGACGACGGCGTGTTCTGGATTTCCTGGTCCGATGTGTTACTTTACTTCCACAATATGCATTTGTCGTGGAGCACCGACCCAGATCTGTTCCGGTATCGAACGTCTGTGCATGGCTTCTGGCGCAAGGATGTTGGACCGGTGGACGATTCCTACAACGTCGGGGAGAATCCACAATACACGGTCACACTCTCTGATAATGCAATCCGGAGCAAGGCCACTCTCTGGATACTGCTCTCGAGGCACGTGACGAAGCAGGAGCAGGAAGGAGCAGAGGTATCGGATTTCCTCACGCTGCACCTGCATCGAATAAAGAACCCAAGGCGGCGCGTGTGGTATCCTGACGCAAAGTGCGTACTCTCTGGAGCATATACCAACAACCAACACGTGCTCGTTCGATACGATGTCAGCAGCTCGGATCGGTTTCTCTCCATCGTGCTCTCCCAGCACAAAAAGGCCAATGACCTCGGCTACACTTTATCCTGCTATTGCACGGAAGAATTCCAACTGGGACACCCGGAAAAGCCGCTGCCGGTATTCCAACAGCTCTCGGGGTCGTGGAAGTTGAGGGATGGCTCCAGCGATCCACTCTCTTTATCGATTGGGACTGCAGGCGGGCCGCCAGGCAATGGCTCCTTTGGCTCCAATCCTCAGTGGAGCCTCAACGTACCAACGGGAGGGACGAGGCTGCAAATCAAATGTCTGGCGTCCAAAGAATTGGCGGTGAATATAATTGTTGCTCGAGGAGGCAAGCGGCAGGGTGCTGGCATACCAATCAGCAAACGAATCCACCACTTGTACGAGGAGCCAGTCATTGACACGGGAGATTACCGGCATGGGTTTGTCATCTCGGAGACCGTGTTCGTTCCTCCGGGCCTCTACACCTTGGTGGCCAGCACTTTTGACGTCGGCAAGGAGGGCAGCTTCCAGCTCCACATCTTTTCGTCGAAAGAGTTGGCACTGGTTGAAATCCCGCAGCAGTAGTGAAAAGTGTTATGTAGATTTGGCTCTAGCCACTGCATGTGGCCTCATTTTTGCCTCGGTCTTCTTTGCAGTTGTTGGACAGCCTAGCACGGACACGTATGTTGAAGCGTCGAAGCAGCACCATCCCCGATCCAATCAAAGGAGGTGCTAGTCCTCTCCCCCCAGCAATCTGACTTGTTCTTCCAAGACGCCCTTCTTCCTGCCCAACAGTCGAATCTTCTCCCGGCTCCGCTTCTCCTTCTTGGCGTGCACCTCGGCCATCGCGGTCATTTTGAGCTCCAAGCCGCGTATCGTGGCCCTGTCTTCCTCCGCTCGCCGGCGGGCCTCCTTGCGCAGTCGATCATACTTCGCCTTTACGCCGTGGTTGCGCTTTTGGTTGGAGCGGAGGGACGCGTCCTTTTCCATCTGGGCCAGCTTCTTAGCCAAGATTTCGTTATGCTCGTCGGATCGAGCCAGTTGCAGCGAGAGGTCGGCGGTAGATTTCTTCAGTTCTTCCACCTCCGCCCGCGCCTTGTCTCGCTGGGCCCTATCGCGTTTCCTCCCGTCGTTCAACCGCTGTAGCATGTCATTAAGCGTGCCAATCTTCTTGGTTTGCTTTGCACACTTCTTTTCCAGCTTGTCCGCTCGCTTCGACTGCTCCTGCGTGGCCTTAGCCAGCGCCCGCAAGGCGTCCATACGTCCCGTTTCGCCCGCCGCCTCCAGCAGCCGCCGTTCGATCTTCCCCAGTCGCTGCGCGAGGCTCACGGCTTCGCTCTTTGTCATGGCGGACGAAATCGAGTCGACGTCTCCCAGCACGCTCAAATCGATGCTCAATTCGTCCACGTCCTGCATCAACTTGGTGGCCAACCCCTGCCCGAGCGACGGCTCCGCCGCTGACACGTCGACCCTGCGGAAATCAATCGCCCGCGGAATCGGCCTCTGGTCGGCCAGCGGGCGCGGCATGGCCGGCTGGGGTTGCGGGATTGCAACGTCCGCGCGAATGCCCTTCTCGCTCGCCTCTCGGGACTCCTCGCTCAAGTCCGGGGAGACGGTGCCGACGCTCACGGCGACCACCTCGCCCTCCAGTCCAATGCCGACCCATCGTTGCGCGTCGGGCGATTCGTCCTCCTTGACGGTGGACAAGGGCATCTTGATGGGATTGGCCTTGGTGGCAGCCGCGGGGGTCACCTCGTCCCTTTCGAACTCGATGACGGCCACGCCGGGGCTTTTGGCAGTCAGATGGGGCGAAGGGGGATTGCAATGACGAACAGCCGTCGGCGTAGGCGGGTCGTCGCTGCCGCCCGGTGACGCCTCCTCCCTGAATGGGCTGCCGAGGCTGATCGGGCTGGACGGGATCGTTGCGATCAGAGACTCCAACGACGTTGGCCGGCTCGATGTGGTGGCGGAGTTGGAGCTGTACGGCATGTCGGAGCGGGTGCGCCCGCATATCTTGGTTGGCCCTCGATCGGCGGAGGTGGCCGCCGCCACCGAACCTCCCTTCTTGGCCATTACCTGGCGGATATCGCCGAGAGAGGGCATCCGCCCGCCCATCGTCATCATGGTTGGAGTGGTACGTTGTCGCGGCCGGTCCTTTGCTTTGCAATGCTGGCGCAGGCGCTTTGTGTTTGGGCGGGCGGGGGAGAGGTCAGCGAAGAAGTCGTTTGTCCCGCTGGCTACCCTGCTTTGTACTACGTAAACCCACAATTCCTAGCTACCCGCTTCTCGAGCTCAGAGCTCAGACGGAGCCTTATGCCCTGCTAGCTCCCTTGGGCCCGTAGCCCGCCCCGCCGGCGCCGCCAACCCGCTCCCCCAACAACCTCCATCACCCCCACACTCGACGGTCGAGAGGCTTCTTGAGTGCTGGTTTATCAACGTGTTGGAAGAAGAGCACATCTGGGGGGTGATCCAGCTGCGATCATTTTGATGGCCGGAGGTGATGGGTGATGGGTGATGGGTGAAGCCGGACATAAATCATGCGCTCGGACTCGACCGGCGACAGTCCTCTTCGTTTCTATGATGTTGCAATGTGTTGCGGCGAATGCGGTCGGCGCTCGCAGATGCCGCGTCGCATCATGCTTCGCCGCTGGAAACGTGCGCTCAATGGGCCGTCAGAGAACGGCACGCAACCTATCCGATCGAAGCGACGGCGACTGCCTCCCGATCACAAAGGTGGGCATCGTCGGTGGAGGTCTAGCGGGGATGTCGGCGGCGTATCATCTCCTCGATGTTGCAAGAAGTGAAAAGAAGGGAATGCACATCACCGTCTTTGACAGTTGCAACGTCGGAGAGGGTGGTGCGTCGGCAGTCGCTGGTGGGTGAGTTCTTGATCAGTCGATCGGGGTCGGTTGCCTCCTCACAGAGTGGTGCACTGACGCTCCTATTTTTCATTCAATCGCATCTCAATGCACCTCGACTCTGGTCTGCGTATGTCAGATTGATACACCCGTTCTCGCCGCGAGGCAAACTCATTCACAATGGCAAGCATGCGCTCAAATGCTCCACTCGTCTGATCGAAGCGGCGGCGAAGCACCGCCCCGATTGCATACTTCGACCGCACCTCTACCGCGTTGCACTGACGGACAAAAACGTCGAACAACTGAAGCACACGGTGAAGAATTATCCAACTCTGGCCGCGTGGATGTCGAGAGAGGAGATGCAGGATGCCTTTGGGGTCGATTCGCTCGGTGGGCTGAAGCTGGGCGGTGGCTGCAAAGTGATACATGTGCCATTCTACCTGCAGGGGCTGTGGGAGGAGTGCGAGAGGAAGGCAGACGAGATGGATGGAAGTGTGCAGTGGGAGGTGGCCCCAGTCACTGCAAATGACAACGACGACCAACTGTCGCAATTCGATGCGGTGGTATTGTCTGCGGGGGCGGGAATACTTCACGATCAGTTTGTTGACAGCAACAAGCTTCCAGTACAACTTGTGCGAGGACAGTCGGTGGAGATGAGTCTGCCTGGGTCGGATGCAACAACGAACGAGGCCTTCCTCTGCGGGAAATACGTATCTCCCTTGCCGCAACTCGATGCGTCATCGCAGCGATTCGTTATCGGAGCCACGCACGAATTTAAAAGCGAGGCATTCGACCCCGAAGAAGTATTGGAGGAATTGAAGGGCCGAAGCTATCCATTGGCGCCGAGTCTGTGGGACAACGGGAGCGTGGACCGGTTGACAACAGGGTTCCGGATGCAGAGCCACCGAGGAGCTTTCGGGCGCATGCCAATCATTGGCCGATACAACAGCAACTGCAACGATGGAATGATGAGACATCGGAATGCGTGGATATTCACAGG
>JALLAP010000373.1:761-14655 GCA_036939355.1 Thalassiosira profunda | reverse complement strand
GCCCGGGGCGTAGGCCCCTTTCACGAGGTCGTCCCGCTGCCGGCTGCTGGCAGAAAGCTGGGAGGCCGGCGGCGGGGCATTGGCGCCGCTGCCCGGCATCGTCGCGCACCAAGCCGCCTCTACCTACACTGCAATGAAAATTCACGCATAGGTGAATGCTCTATCGGTCGTCGCGGCTGCCTCTCCAATGCCCCCCTCGTATATGCACCCTTCCAATCGTTTGCATCTCGAGATTATGGTTCACTTCTTGGCTGTGTGTCATGCAGCATTGCATTGTGCGTCCACCGCACCTAAAGCAACGAGGAGCGAGAGGTCGGAGAACAACACTGCGAAGCCTTTCGTTGTCATCCGAAAAGCCCGGCTCTTGTTGGGCAGTACGTTATCAAAATTCGCGGGCGAACTATTTCGTACTGACTTCCTTCGTAGGATGCTGAAAGATGCGACATTCGGCACCGTTGACTGTCTCGGGGAAGTCTTGTGTGGGCGGTCGGGATTTCCGCCTTTCAAACTCTTCGTTCTTTCCTTTCTCTTCGCAGGCGGTTGCTGCTTGCTTTGCGGTGAGTTTGAAGTTGAAGGTTGAAGGTGATGAGAGGAGCGAGGGCGTGGTGGCGGGCAGCTCTCATTGGGCGTATTGTAGTCTAGATACTTCGATCCGCGGTGCTGCCACCAGTTCAACGGTTACCATTCCGAGGGCGGCCTGAAGGTACGCATCTGATGTTACGCTTGCAGCTGCAGGTACATACCGTACCTTTGAGCGCTGTGCAATGCTTTGTTGTAACTATTGGACACAAGAGATACTGCGTCAATAGACTTGCAAGTCGATACAACATCTGTACAACTCAATTATGAACACAGCGCCGACAACGGATATCACCCAGCTCGTATGATACACCCAAAACTACGCTCCTTCCTCGCACCCCGGCAACAGCAATGCAACCTCCAACTCTTCGGCAGACCGTCCCTCGTCCCGCTCCTTCAACTCGAGACAATGGCAATCCGGCAAGGAGCCGCCGTCGCACCGCGCCATCCCCTTCGTCTCCCCGAAGAGAATATCTCGCAGGCGAGCGAGGTCGTCCTTCCACGAGGACATCCGGTCGACTTTGTTCCAGTGTGTGGCGTCGGTGTCAGCAGTTGCACTACCGCAGCAGGAAATCGATACGCAATCGACGACCCATTTCGAGCCCAATATCAAGTGATCGACCGCCATCTCGCAGCAGCTCCTCTGGTCGTAGAGTTGCCTCTTCGTCTTCGCATCACACGAGCGTCGTTCGTCGCTGCTTTCTTCGTCGTCCGAGTTCGCGCGCTGGTATTTCTTCGTTGCATTCGCGGCAATATCTATCCGCTCCTCCTCGCATGGATGCCTGGTGCTGAACAGCGGTTAGAGGCGATGCATACTAGTTGGCCATTCATTCTTATTCTCCGCGTCTTGATGTGCTCACCTTTCGACGTCGCGCAAGCTGATGTACCTCTCGTCGTCGTCCAGCGGGATGCTATCCCAACTCAAGCTTCCCTCCGGCAGAGCGTCCGATGTTGTTTCCGCAGTTCGGCGCTTCCGCAAGCATCTTCGCGCGTCGTCGCCCGTGTCTCGTTCCGGAGCTGCCGCGGCGGCGTGGCGCCGGAGGCGTCCCCTGCTGTCGCCCCTCCGTTCGTCGCTGGGCAGCCGCGCCAGCGGAGGCCGCCGGGCTACGAGCCGAATCTCTTCGAGGGGTGGCGCGCCGTCCTTTGCCATTGTTGCCGTCGCTTGATCCAATTTATGTCAGGATTATGATGAGGAGCAACGGTTGTGATGGATGTGTGCTGATTCTTTCTTTGGGGCGGAAAGGCAAAATAAAGCGCTCCTGAGTTTGGTACTAATTCCTACGCATAATCCTACGGCAAGTCGATTATTTCTGCAAAAAGGCGGCAAATCGTCCCACCAGAATCGGGTTCACATCCAGGTGCACCAAGTTCGGTGAGGGCCGGCAGCAGGGCAATCTCGACCCTTTGCCACTCGGTAATCATTGATATCGTACAACACAACTGCAACCATCAAATTATCCATCAGTCTCCTTGTTGCCGCCGTCGCGGCCGTTCACGAAGCATCTGCAGCCGCCGACTGCTCCGAAGAAGCTGGCATGTGCGCGTTTTCGGGAACGTGCCCCTTGTTCACCTCCGGTTGGTCCACCATAAGTCAAAGCGACGACGGAAAGACGGCGACGTCTCGCACACAAGGGCGGTGCCTCTGTATCGGTTCGAATGGGGTCATGACGATGGACGGGGTGACGTACAATCCTCCCTACGATGCGTGCCCCGGAGGCGCCGAGGATCCTTCGACGGGTTGATGTTTGGCCCTGGCTATGCGCGCGTGCTGGTCGTAGCTGCGGCTGTTGTGGGAGGAGCAGTGGCGTTCTAACTTGACGCTTGCCAAGGAGCCACCATTCTGTCAGACTGCTCTGCTGTTAGTGTGGTGTTGTTATGGTAAGATATACCTAAAAAGTGAAAGTGTTAAGACCCTGTTAAAGGGAGGATCCATCAACTGTACATCGCTTCCTGCGTTTCGGGGCATCATGCTTTGCGATTCTCTTCCATGCGGCCACAATACAATCTCTTTCTCTCAGATCGAGTAGATGCTGGCATCGTCAAACTCCAGGACGCGCGGAATCGCCACCTCCTCCGCTTCCTCCTCCTCCTCGATCAACTCCACCTCCAAGGCTTCCCCTTCTTCCACGACGGCGCACCGGTACTTCGCCCCGAACGGCAGCCGGGGGCAGTACGGCGCCGCGTGTTTGTTTTGAAACTCCAGCAATTCCCCAATGCCGGTGGGGCTGTCCGACGACCCCTCGCTCCGGCGGGAGGGCGACGACTCCTGCGGCGACTCCTGCGGTCGGTCGTCGGTGCCCACCACGACCAGGGCCGAGAGGTCCAGCGCGCCCTCCGCGTTCTCCTCTTGGGTAGGGCTCGGCGATGCGCCCTCCCCGTGGCCCGCCGCCGAAAAGGACGAGAACGAAAACGCCTTGCCAATTTCGGGCGACCGCGCCGCCGCCTTGGGGAACAGCGGGGGGCGGTGCCTTAATCCCTTCCGCGATTTGGGCTTGGGCAGCGGGGCCTTGCCCCGCTCGCCACCGCCACTCTCGCGCCCCTGCCTGTCGTCGTGGGCCCCCATCAGTCCACCCAGCAGCGAATCCATCGAGACGGAGCGCCGGTGCGCCCGCCTCCGCGGCGTCTTCTTGCCTGTGTCGGACTCTGAAAGGCGGACGACCTCGGCCACCTCCTTCCCCCGCGAGCGCTCCACTATTTTCAGCTCGGACGCCGTTTGGCCCATCTCCAGCTCGAACGACGAGTCGACGCTGCCGTCGTCGGCGTCCTTTCCACTGTCGACATTGACCTTGGCCGCGCCGCACGCGGCGTAGTCCCGCACGGAGATCTTCACCGGTGCGATGGTCTTATCGCTGTCGTTCCTCGCGTGGCCCACATCGATGATTCCAGGTCCATTGCCCTGCGACAGGTCCTGCGCCCGCGCCGCCGCCTTTCGCGCAGCCGGGGACAAGTACCCGTTCCTGCCTCGGGGAGCGGGCGACGCGCTCCGCGCATTCCGCATCCGTGCAATGGGAGAAGCGCACCGCACGCTCGCGGCTTTCACGGCGCGATCCAGGGCGGGCGTCTCCTTTCGCGCCGTCTCGCGCCGTGGCGCGGGCGCCGGAGTCGTCTTCTCGCGGAGCGCGACCTCGCGCGCCGGAGGAAGGTGCTGAAACGGCGCATGGTCGTTCGCCCCGTCCGGCTCTTTGGGAAACAGTTGAAACGACAGGCAAGTGAGCAAAAATGAAAAGTTTGAAATTCAATTTGAAAATTCAAACGGTCTTTTGAAAATTCAATTTGAATTTCCAAATTGGATTTTGAAAATTCAATTCGAATTTCAAATTTTCAAACGACCATTTGAAATTTCCAAATTGGGTTTGAAAATTCAATTCGAATTTCCAAAATGGTCAAAGTTTCAAACGACCATTTGATTTTTCAAATGGTCGTTCTTCCAGTTCACAAACATCGATCCAACTCTCCGCATATGTCATCCCACTCACCTTGCTGGAGCTCCTCCTTCTTTTCCCTCCTCGTCCAGGGACTCTTTTTCTCCTTCTTCGCATTCTTGCGCAGCGGCGCGTCCCCCAGCGTCTCCTCGAGGGACGCCTCGTCCTTGAACGTCACCCGCCGCGCCAGGGAGCTGGGCGGGGGCACGGACGACGCGCGGCCCCTCGGGCTCGCCCGCGAGCGATGCGGGGGAGCGTCCCCGCCCTCGTCGTCGGGGACCTCGTAGCTCGAGCTCCGCAAACACGGGGGCACCTCCGGCCGCGCCTCCGGCCGTGCCTCCTCTGCCGGCTTGTGCGTCGTGCGGCGCGCCGACAAAACCCGGCCCCGCAATCCGGCCAGGTCGAGCTTGGGGGATCTTGGAACAGTTGGAGGGGCGCCCGATCCCAACTTGGGCCGCGGGGCGGGGGAGGCGGAGCACCTGCCCCTCCCGGCCCTGGGGCGCGGGGACGGCGGCGCGACATTCTCGTCGCCTTGCGTGTTCTCTTGGTCGTACCTAGAACCGATCTCTTTCGCGTGCCCCGGGGAGAGGCTCCGCCCGCGCCACCTTGCCATGGGGGAGTGGCTGGCGTTGGAAGTCTCTTGGACCGGAGCCGCCGCCGCCCGTCTCGTCACGGCAACGACCTCCGCCGGCGGGGCGTCATCGCCTTCGTTTGCGCTTGGCGCCCTCGACGCCTCGGCCTCGGCGGGGGAGACCTCATAAACGCCGGGCTCCCGCTCTTTCAGGACCTGTTCCGGATTGCGACGACTCCCTGCAGACTCCTTCTCCGACGTGGTGTCTCGCATGGGAGTGCGCACGGAGGATGGCTTGGGGTGCGGAGGCGTCCGCGGCCCAAGGGACGCGCTCCGCATCCGCACCACCGGAGACGCATTCCCCGCATTCACTGCCTCCATCCACCCCTTCTTCCTTGCGGCAGCGACGCTGCGGCCTCGCCGTCCTGTCGCCTTGGAGTGGCTCGCTTCCCAGGTCTCTCCGTCGCTCCTCGGGGGCTCCGTCCGCGAGAGCACATTGTCCGTCGTATTTTCGTCGAACGGGCGCTCGTGGGACGGGCGCCGCTCGTCGAACGAACGGTGCGACGGCGCGCTTGCCATGGCTCCCATCCCCCGACGCTCGTCGGACGGGGGCCTTGGCGATTTCCTGGGCGGCAGACTCTGCGAGATCGTCCTCCTGCTGGAGGAACTCACCTTGGGGACCTTGCTCGTTTCCTCCTGAGACACCTGAGGGGGCGGCGGTGGGATGTCATCTTCGAAGATGTCGTCGTCTTCATCGGATGCGCCAGATCCTCCGGCCTCGGACGGGAGGAGCGCCCGCCAATCCGACGCCGGCCTCTCTTTGGGGCCGGTGCGAGGAAAGACGGCGTGCTTCTTCCGGGGAGACTTGCCTCCAACTCTCGCGTCTGGGCGCGGGCCCAGCGAGGCGCTCCTCGTCCCGGCGGACCGGCCCCGACTTCCCCCCGTCTGCCCCTGCTCGTTGTCCACACGCGCTGGAGGCCGTGGAGCAGGAGAGGCGCTGCGCATCCTCGCCACGGGAGACTCGTTCGCCGCTCCAGATCTTCTAGTGGAGGCGCTCCGGCCCCGCCGTCCCCGCAGCTCGGACGGGGGCCGAGTTGCCATCCCGGGTGGCTCGGCGACGGCGTCGCCTTCCTCTTCGCCGGGGCCGCTGCCGGGGTGGCCCTGCGCGATGGTCCCCAGCAATCGCCCGTGGGAGGCCAGCAGGGCGTCCATCTCGGCCTTCTGCGCGGCCTGAAGGCGCTGCATTTGCAGGAGCAACTCGCGGGCCTCGGCAGATCGGGCTTTCTCTTGTTGGGCGTCGTCCCAGGAGGGACTGCCGGTCACTTTGCCTGCACCTGCATCACCAGCGGCCGCTGCGTCGTCGTCCCACGAAGGGCTCGCTTGGGTGGTTGTCTTCAGCTTCAGCTCGTCATCGCTGGAGCGGGCGGGAGCCACGGAGGCAGATCTCGGAGTGGCCACCCCGCCCGACGCCGCGAGGGTGCGGAGGCGGGAGAGGCTGCGGCTCCGTGCGCGGGCCGGGGAGGCGTCGTCCAACGTCATGGTCTCTCAACTACGAGAAGTGTACGATTTTGCAATACTGTGCATATCTTGTGCACCCGCTCTCGCCGTCGTCGGCCGCAGAGGAACACCCGTTCCCTCGGCTTCGCTGGCCCTCTCGTCGCCGATGGCCCCGGCCAAACAGATGCAAGGCTCCTCGCTTCGAATGAAATGCATGCACCTGCATCAACATCCCCTTTGCATTCACCTGCACCTTCTTCGATCGGCAGTCTTTTTGGCCCGCCAGCTGCGTTTGAAAATCTGTCGCATCTCATTTCGGTGCCGGAGTCTCATCGTAATACTGATTCCTACATTAAGTGGAAATGGGTAGTACTAAGTCCTCTGTGGGGCTGGCAGTTTGAACCTTGAGCTGTCGCGCTCGACGCGCCAAGTTTGCTGCAATCTTGACAAGGCAGACGAGGAATCAAACCAGCATGTTAGATAAATAGGTATGAGGGAGTTGGGAAGTTCCCAATCAGCCGGATTTGGGGGGGCCAGTTGGGAAGTTCCCAGTCGATTGGGAAGTAACCGTTCTACTAGCTTTCGCTAACAAAGGGTCAGGTACCCGTGAAGCCTACGTAGGCCTTTTAGCACACATGTACGCCTTATATCAGCACAGTGGTAGGTAACTGCCCTGACTTCCCAATTTACTTCCCAACTGGCCATTTTGAGTTCCCAACTCCCTCATACCTATAGATAAATGCCTCTCTGTTCATTGCGTGATACAATATCGCCACGCTTCTTCACGTTTCCATCTCCCGACCCACGGTGGTGGCGCCTAAAAGCACCTGTGCGCGAGGACGCCTGCGCTCCAAGCAGTGCTCTTCTCTACTCTCCACTCTCCACCTCCACCTGCCGGCATCGTCGACGGCCGCATCGCATGGAGTCGCTAGCGCAGCCGACCGCGCCACCGGAAGCGACGCCCATCCCACCTGCTGATGCTTCGTCAACAAAGAGCGAGGAGCGGCGGCGGCGGCGCGCGCAGCAAGAGGCCGATAGGCGGCAACGACTGCGTAGGGAAGTAAGGCGATTGCAAAAGCGATTGCGTGGCGTGGATGTGAATACGTTGCAGCCTCTTACAATCGAGATTCCCCCGGGCAAACTGGGCGTGCGAGTGTCTCAAATAGATGGAGCATGTGTTGTCCTCTCGCAGAAGACGGGACGTCCACACCACGGGACAGTAAAGGGCCGCAAAACGAAGTTTCCGCCTCTGCGGAAAGGAGACATTATTTTGTCTCTGAACGAAACCCTCATTTCTGATGCGCAAATGTTGTCAGCGCTGTTGTCGAGTTGTGATGGAAAGAGGAGAGTAATCAATGTGCTTAGGATTCCAAAAAAGCCCCGGCCTTGTGGACTGTGTGACGTCAGTGATGGAAACAATAAACAGGTGTGCCGGTGTCGCGAGTTTTTTTATGAATCTGGGGCAACAAGCGGTGGGGGAGTAAACGGAAAGAGTTGTCCATCACGGTTGCATACCTTGCGACTTATTGATGCTTTGGGCCGGGAAAGAGAATCGCTTGAACAGCACAAGAAGCAGGCACAGGAAGAGTTGAAAGAGAGAAAGGAGGCATTAGAGAACATGAATCAGGCACAGGAAGAGTTGAAAAAGCAGCAAAGCCGGGAAAGAGAATTGCTTGAACAGAAGAAAGAAGAGTTGAATAAGCAGCAGAGTCGGGAAAGAGAATTGCATGAACAGAAGAAAGAAGAGTTGAATAAGCAGCAAAGCCGGGAAAGAGAATTGCTTGAACAGAAGGAGGAAGAGTTGAAAAAGAGGTCGGAGCAACTGAAGGCAGATCAGCAGCAATTGCAACGTGACCGTGATCTTGTGCACAGAGAGATTGATACACTTGAATGGAATGTGGATCTGGATCCCCCAATCGATTATGTGACTTCGCTCGAGCATTCGTCTGCTTAGAGCCTTGTCCTCTACCACGCCTTTGACTGAGAAGAAGGAGGAGATAGGTGACTATATGGCGCATTGCGTGATACGATACTTTTGATGTAAATTATATATTAGCCACTGCAACAGGTATCTCATCTGCCAGGCCGGCTCCGCTTCTTCGCGTTTCCATCTCCTTTTTCGTCTGCCCGCCCGGTCCCGGATTTGAGCGCATCGTTTTCCAACATCAGACTCTCGTTCTCCTCCCTCAGTGCGTCCACCTCCTTCAGCAGGTCTCGATTCTTCGTTTCCAAATCGCCAATCCGCCCCTCGAGCTCCGTCATTTTGGCATGCAGCCGCACCCTCTCCGCAGAGGGGAAGCTGAACACCTGCACGATCCACTTCCGGATGAGTTCGTACACGCAGTACTGGTTGGCCGATCCGAGGGAAGAGTAGTTGTACTCGAAGCGGTTGGCGAAGAAGTCCAAAATATACGGTATCATCTCAACTTCATATCCCGCGAATGGCTGGACGTTGAAATTCACATAGTCCTCGTCGTCTCGTAGACTACGATGGCTTGTCACATAATTGTTGGCTTGATGATTCGTCACAAACCGAGCAATTTTGCAGTGGCGTTTGTTTGTGATAAGATAATCCCAATTGATTTGAAAGCCAAAGGATTGGGGCCCGCCGCCTATGTTGCAGTTCGCGTATGTTGCAGTTGCGAGAGTGTGATTGCAATTGTAGATACTCTCGAGGCTTGTCGTGTCGAACACAAGCTTTTCCAGGGCCCCCAATCCCTCTTTGCTGATATCGTCGTTGTCATCCAAATGCAAAGCAGTGACGGTTGTATTTGTGGCCAGGGCAGCGCACAGAATTTTCACGCATTGATCGTTCATGGAATTGTTGACGACGTTGATTGATTGCAGCTTCGGGGCACCTTTTTGTAGGATGTTGGTCAGACCGGTGCATGTCCCCACACTGGCTTTGCACAGTACTATGTCAACGGTCTCCAATCTGCTGGCATCCAAGGAATCAAGCATATGTCCCAGGGCATTGTCGTCGCTGATATCGAGTTCCTTTAGTCCCAGAGTCTTCAGCTTGATGCCGCATGAGAGGCCGTCCGTCAAAAGCCCCAGAATGCTCGAGTTGAGATCCAAATAAGTCAGATCGAGATGTTGCAGCGATGGAGCCCTCTTGAGATACACACACATAGACTCCCAATCACTGCGCGCCAGCTTTGCGGGCGACACATTGTCATCTTCGCGACGACAAATTTTTAGTCTCCTCAGGGCGTGGAGTTCCAAAGACTGGGGTCTCCTAAACACATGCCCCAAATGCGCGGGTTCGTCCTCGGTAAGCGTCACATGAATTTGCCTTATCGCATCCGCCAAGGCGATGTAATATCCCAGTCTCTCCCTCCCCTCTTCGCTCAGTTGCGAGTGGAAGTTGTAATTCAGGAAATATGCTTCGTCCAACTTCAGGGGTAATATCACTTGTCGATAGGCATGCCGCGATAAACCGCGGAAGGCGTCAGCATCCTCATCACCAATGAAATTTGTCTCCTCCACCCGCTCCCTTTCGGGAATGTCCGCACTGTCGAGGCTGAGGAAGGAGGCGTCGTCCGAGTCGAGGGAAGTGTCGTCGCTGTCGCCGTCGCTTGGCCCGGTGGAATCGAGGTCGGAGCCGTTCATCGCCCGTCGGACGAGGTCATCGCTGTCGTCGTCGGAATCACTCATCATTGGATGTTATGCCGTCTCCACGTCCGGCGAAGAGCGTGGGTGGGGCGGAGAAGAGTTGGTGAAGGTGCACGCAGGATGGTGCATGTGCGAGAGAAGAAAAGGAGCTCCCACACCGGCACTGACAAAATGACAGCCCCCGCTTAGTCCACGCTTCCGAGGCCGCCGACGAGATTCGATGTCCCTCCAAGGCGCGCGGCTCCTTGCACTGAGGGAGGTGCTGGGAGGGGGCGAGTGGGGTTGGGCGGGCGGGCTGGCTGGGAATGGGGAGGAGGTAGGTAGGAGTGTATCTACCATACGTCGTACGACTGCCTGTTAAGGGGAATGAAACAGGACCCACCCTCTCGTGCTCATCTCCTCCTTCCCATAAAATGCACTTCGAAGCCAAACCATGCGACATGACGTCCGCGCCTTCCTCCAACGCCATGGACGAAGAGCCAGTCTTTTCGCTGACCTGCTTGCCATCCGAGATCGTCGCGGGCATCGCCGAGTTCCAGGATCACCAGTCCCTCACCGCCCTCGGCGCGACTTGCTCGTCTCTTCGCCAGCTCGTTCGTAACGAAGCCGAGCCCCGGTGGAAGGCACTCCACAATCAACGCAGACGAGGAGTGTTTGATGGTGATATCCAAGCTCGTCGAGCCAGTCGAAGGTCTGTTATTGAGCTCGCCAAAGCACAACGTCGTTTACATCAACATCTCCAGGCTCGTCCAGCCAGTGAAAGCTATCGTATTTGGCTCGCCAGACGACGTTTACGATTACATCAACTCAAGGCTGGACGCGCTACCTACGAATGAGATGGAACTCTTTGACGTAGTAGAGGAGCTGTTCGGCGGGGGAGACATGGTGCAATGCTTTGTGACGTTCAAGAAAGTGGATCGGTTTGTATTGAGCTGTGCTGAGTAGGATTGTATCTTCGTTGGCGAATCGAACGAGTATCAATCGATGGCCGTCTGCCTGGCCCACATGCTGGAGTGATGGAGGAAAGGAAGTCGGCGTGTGGATGCAGGTAGATAGATGGGTGTACACATAAGCGAGGAGTTATTCCACTCTCTTGACCTCCCCATCCGCTCCCACGTGGTATTTTCCGGGCTCGTTGATGATGATTTCCATCACCTCGTGCTTGCTCATCGTGTACCCCCGAATGGCCACCTCCTCCGGAACGTCCGCGCCTTCCGGAATCTCAGCTGCTTCATATCCCTTGTTCCGTACCACCAGCCCGTCCACGGTGACATCGCAGTCGTGCCCGGTACGGATCACGAGCGCGCCGTCCACGTCGATATTCTTCACCTTCAAGTCCTCTCCCTCCAACACCAACGACGACCGTTTTGTGATTTTACCGCCCTCCACCTTTTGCATGACCTCTTGTTGCGTGATTGCAAAGCCGGGGCAGAGGATGATGCGAGGCCCGGGCGTTACCGGGATGCCAGCGACAGGGACAAGATCGTCCTCGCCCGTGACATCCACGTCCATGCCGGCGAACTTCAGCTTGCGCTGGTTTTGTATGTATTTGTCGGATTCGGCCGAAGACATTGTGCCCGGCGCCTTTCCTCCGTTACCCACATCTGCCACGCCCGCGTCCAACGAGTTCTGATCAATTGCGTGCACGTGAGAAGGAATGCTCGTATAATATGCAAGTGCAAATGCCTGCAGAACTCACCTTGGCAGGGCTGAAAGTAAACCAGCGATCGAACATCGTAAACCCAATGTTGGCCTCGCTTCCCATCTCCTTCTGGAAGAGCTTAGGAATGTCCTGCATCATGCACTCCAGCCTCGTCGGCTTCTTGAACTCCGTCCTCGTATCGTCCTTGTACTTTGGATTGACGAACTCGATCACCACGCCCTTGTCCTCTCCCGCAAGCGTCTTCGCATACGCTCCCATCTCAATCACGATGTTGTTGGCATTGCCGGGGTAGGGCGAGTAGCCCGTGGAAGGGTCGGGAACGTCGCCCTTGCAGTCGCCCTGGGAGGAGAGGAGGGGATCCAGCTGGTTGTACTCCACGTTGATCACCAGGCTCTTCTCCGGGTCGGTCTTGTGCTCCAGCCTCGCAATGGCTCCGGCCGCCTCACCAGCCAACCTGGGAATGCAGATGCTGTTCATGTGGAATCCCTTGGCAATACTGACGCCCAGCGTCGGCAGCACGCTGTTGATCACCAAGGCGTTCGTATCCTGCAAAAAGATGACGTGCCGCTTCCCCTCGTTGAACCATTTGTCCACCAACCCCTCGCGGTACAGCAGGTGGTGCACGTCGCCGTGGCCGTGGGGCTTGGTCTCCACCTCCCACTTTGACTTCATGCTCAGTCCGGCGTTCCCGTTCGACAGCGCGGCCACTTTGTCCTGCTTCACGATGACCACCTGCCCCTCGTCGAATCCAAAGTTGTCGTTGTCCTCGAGCAATTTCCGCGTGAGTGGGTCGGTATCGTCGCTCGTCATGATGACCAACGGGATGCGAATGTGATCTTTTCCAGTTTTGAGGTGGGCCATCCGCTGCATCGCCTGGATGTACTTGGCGTACACCTCGAGGTAGCACTTGTTCGTGCAGAGGTTCGTTTCGAGGCTCAGTTTGATGCCCGAGTAGCCCAGCCTCTCGCCCAGTCCGCCCGCCACGAGCACAAAGACAGTGTCACCAATGCCCGTCAATCCGGCCTGCTCCGCCTCCGAGAAGGTCATACCGGTGTGCGCATCCGCGTGCGGGTCCTCGTAGGAGAGGCTCTCGCCCTCCGGCACGGAGGCCTCAAATTCCGCGAAGGGGTTCGTACCATCGGCGGACTCCTGGAGGAGCGTCTTCGCCTTGGCGAGGTAGGCGGGCAGTCCACCGGGATAAGATCCGTCGAGGTCAGCGATCTGTGAAGCAATGGTGGGAGGTTAGGAGAGCAGGCAAGGCAACGATTACCAACGAAGCGACTTCTCCAGGATGTGCCTCCATCGATTGCAACAACGAAGCCAGCTTTCGCACACCCATCGCAGGTATCCACTGAGTTGCAAAACCTGTGCACATCTTGTGCACAAACTCCTATCATCGAGTTTGTGCACAAGATGAACCGAAGATGTGAACATACTCACGCATAAAACGCACCTGCTCCGCCAGCATTCTCTTCCCCTCGTCGTCCTCCCCCGCCGCCGGCCAGTCCCCGTACACGTGCTTCTGCCCGTGGTGCCCGCTCGACAGATCGTAGAGAATCAACCGCGACAGCGCCGCCTTGCCCCGGTCGCTCAGCAGGTCCCAGTTGGCCTCCGAGACGACCTCCAGCGCCGGACCCACGTCCGATTCGACGGCGGTCGACGCCAGCGACGTCGCTTCGGCGGAGGCGGCGGAGGGGCCACCGAGCGAGCCGCCGCGGGGGAGGAAGGCGCGCCGCGGGCGAGACCCGACGGCGGAAGGCGACGACGAGGAGGACGCGAAGCCGTGCGCGAGGACGGCGCCCCCTCGCGAGGGGGCGTCGGGCGCCAGCCACAGGAGGGATAGGAGCGACGCCTTCATCGTGGTTTGCAAAGGGGGGGTTGCCGCCTTCCTCGTCCTTGGCATTGTGGGGAGCGCCGCGCCGGATTCGAGTTGCAGTGAATCTTGACGGACGTCAGGCGTACTGGCTTTTTGCAAAACGGAGGGAGTAGAAGAACCTTTCTTTTCTTCAAGCATTTGTGGACCGTTGGCTCTCTCTTAATATGTACCAACTGAATTCATAATTGCGGAGTCAAGTCGATATATTTGCTCTAATGATGACAAAGACAACTCACGCACCAATAATAGGTATTGCAAATTCCAGAGCCACGCCTTACATTATTTTCATGGCCCTCTCCGAAAGCACGGCGGAAGCAAGGCAAAAAAACCCGTTCCTTTTTTGCCTTGCTTCCACCGCGTTGATTTTCACGCCCGGATTCGAGCTCTCGATTTTGCCGTGAATTTGCGCGTCAGAAGAAGGTGTCAGCAAAAAAGCAACGGCGTTCTCTGCCACCCTACTATTCCTACGTAGAATTTGCACTCCAAATCCTGGCGCACGATTTCATCTGGTTGGCGAGCCAAGGTGGCAAAATCCTCACAATTCTGGCCAAACCAAGAATCGAAAAGTGCCCCTTGTTATTTTCGCTTGCTTTTGGGTCCGGTCCTGCGCTCATAAAATCCTTTCCAAGGCCGCAACAACCCAGCACCCAACGTCCAAGATGGCCCGCACG
>JALLAP010000372.1:0-16490 GCA_036939355.1 Thalassiosira profunda | reverse complement strand
TTTGCCGCCACGTCGAACCCTTCGCCGTCTCGCGCATGGCGACCAATTGCGCCTCGCTTTTGCTCATTCTGGGCGACCGTGCCTCGTCGTATGTGTCGCTGCCTGTATTCGGTTTAGCCTTTCGGTGGGTGTATCTGTCGCGGAAGTCGATGGCCGCCACGGCCGTCGCGCAGGACGCGAGGGTGCCCAGGATCAACGCCGCGGAGGAGGCCTTTGGGTGGTGCTCCGCGTAGTAGCGCAGCTGTCGAAGGTAGCTGTTCATCGTCGCCTTTCGCCGCGCGCTTGTCAGGGGAGAGTGCGGCACTGGAGGACGCCCACTGCTTCGCCGCCAAGCTGACAACGACGGCGGCCTGCTCGATCAGGGTCTGCGTCACTTCGTCTCTTCCTGCCTCCTGCCTCTCTCTCCCCATAGCGAGCGATAAAGTTGCCTGTCGGTTACCCAGAAAGATACAGAGGAATAAGTATCTTTCGCCGCCGGACGCAAAACCCCTCCTCCTCTCCTCGCTAGCTCCCTCCTTCCACCGCCGCCGATCCCCACCATCGCGCTGCATCGTCCTGGCTGCGACGCCATCATCCGACGGCGCGATGAAGCGCGGCGGCGATGCAAGCAGCAAAAATGAGGGCATCAGCAAAAATGGCAGCCGTGCCCCGGCATCCTCGTCGGAGCCGCCACCGAAGCCCGCGTCCGCGTGGAGGGACTTGCCCCGCCGCCTGGCCACCGTCGCGCTCGGCGTCCCCACAATTATACTGCTGTTAAGGAACCCCGTAACGTCGTGGCTCTTCTTTCAGGGGGCGCACGTGTTGTGCATCATAGAGTGGAGGGCGCTGGTGCCCGCCGAGACAGCGGAGGATGCACCGTCGAAGGTGGCGGAGGGTGCACCAAAGAACGGGGGTGCACTGCAAAAGCTTCAGGCGGCCATTTTCATCAATACGAGCACAGACTCCTCTCCGCTGTCGACGTGCATGTTTCATCTCTTCGCGGTCTTTTCTACACTGATTGCAATCCTACCCACGTCGCTGCTCCCTCTGGCGTACATGTCCCACGGCATCATTGCTCGATTGCTTCCGCATCTGCCCCCATTTGAACCATACCCAGCAAATGCGACGGAAATGCAGCATTATCAGTTTGGACTGCTGTACCTGTCCACCGGATTTCACTTTATTCTGCAAATATCATCAGTGGGAGGGCCCATTCACATTGGCAATCTGCTGTTCATAGTGTGGATGAGCGATACCGGCGCGTTGATTTTGGGACGAGCCATGAAGAAAAGGCGCGATGCAACAAGAAAAAATGAGAGGCGGGGGATATTCTCGGCCTTCTTGAAGTCGGTCAGCCCGGGGAAAACTCTGCCCGGTCTGTGGGGTGCAGTCATCACGGGTCCAATCTGCGCCATGATTTATCCCGTGCAGCTTTCTTCATCGACAACAGTGGCCGAACAATGCAACGAGGGAGGCAATGCAACTACATTTGCAATATTGCATCACCCACTCTTGCAAAAAGCTGCCCTGGGCCTCGCGATATCGCTCGCGGGGATAGTGGGAGACCTCGCCGAGAGCGCGGTGAAACGCCAGTCTCGGAAAAAGGACAGCGGGAGGTTGCTCCCGGGACACGGAGGGGTGGTGGACAGGTTCGACTCGCTTTTCGTGGCGGGCGTCGTTTATTACTACTGGCTCCTCGCTTGAAAGTGCGGGTTGCGCAAGTACCAAAGCGAAGAGAAGAGAAGGAAAGCTACTTGGACGAACGCTTCCGATTCGCGTCGGAGTTGTTTCGGCCCCCGTCGCTTTCCTTGGCGGAGCTGCTCTCGGTCGTATGCGACGGAGAGCGACTTTTATGAATGTTGGGGAAATATTCCGACAATCTGGTCTGCTGATCGGGATTCACACCACAGGTAGAGTTGGCGAGGAGAGAAATGAATCGGCCTCCTGGGTCAGCCTAGCCGCGGAGCCGGAACTGGGTGCCGTCGATAATGAGTTGGCGTTGGGGGTTGGAGATCGTACTCCAAGGCCTCCGCCGATAACATGTGAGCGGTGACGGTGAAGCTTGAGCTGAAGCACTGCCGCGCCTTTCGCATACGCACAACTCGGTGCTGACGGTACGGATGTATCGGGCGCGTGGACTGGAACATTCTTGATGCCTCCAGATTGTCTCGACTTGCGGAGCTGCTTGGTCCGCCACGAATAGTGGCTGCCACTGCTGCCAAGGACTAAAGTAGCATCCAGCAGACTATCAGCACATCAATCATCATTGGAGAAACTCGGTCGAGGTGACTGTGCGTGGCGAGCAAGGTCAGGGTCAAACTACCTTGGCTTGGTGCATGCTGACAAATTTGGCTGACAAAAGAACCGAACGGCTTTCCCTGGACGCTTCTCCGAGAACCTGCAAAGCCAGCCAAAAAAGTTCGATGAGCCGCGCCTTCTCGCAAGGCCCCGCCCTGCCTGCTGGTCGCACGACCGCGCCGGGAGATGTTGGGCATTCTCGGGGTCTAGGAGACGCCGGCGAGCGCGCCGGAGACGCGGGCGGCGACGATGCAGCGGTCGGCGCCGGCGGCGGCGTAGACGAGACACATCTTGTGCGCCAATTGCAATTCGCCGATCGATGGGGCCCCCGTCGCGGTTGGACCGCGATAGCGCGTTGCCCCAGAAGAGCGGCAGGGGCGCGGAGAAGGCGCTCGGCGCAGACGGTAGGGGGCTGCGCGCGTCGGCCTCCACCTCCACGACGGACTCCTCGGAAGGCGACTCGGACCCCAAACACAGCGTGGGGCCCGGCGGCGCCGCGCCGGCGAACCGCCTGGCCGCGGACCTCGTCCAGCTGTCGGTGCGGAACGCGAGCGCGCCACCCGCTGACGCCAAGAGGGCGCTCGAGGCCCAGGCCGGCGACATCGTCGACCGCATCCGCCGGCTGCGGGAGGCGGTGGCAGAGCAGAATCGAGGAAGGACGAACGGCGAGGCGGTCATCGACGACGCCTCCGACGACCTGTTCGAGGCGCCATCGCCGGATGAAGCCCGGGAAACGTGGAAGGATGGGAAAGTCTCGGGCCACGCGCCCATGTCCGCCCCGCAGGCCGCCAAAATGTTCCAAACGGCGCTGGCGGCAAACGCCGTGCCGGAGAGCGTGGCGGGCCCGGGGAGCGGGGGGAGCGTCGCGAGCGAGATCACCATGGACTGCGCGCTGCGGGGGCTGGGGTGGTTTCGGCCGCCGCCGAAGCGAAGTTTGTCGGTGCCCATGTCCTCGCCGGTGCCGCCGCCGCCGCCGCCGCCGAGGCGTCGCGCGAGCGCCGCTTCCTCGAAAGAATCGAATGAGCACCAAAAGAAACCCCTTTCCAAGCCGTCTACGTTGCCGTCGCCTCCTCTGGCGCCGATCGATGACGCAGAGAAGTCGGGAGACATCAGGAAAGGGAATGTGTCGCCAAAGCCATCCCAGGTTCCGCGCAGACGCGCAACGGACACCACGCAACTGATCTCTCCCGAGGAATTGCTGCGCTCTGGACACGACCTGGATTTTGCAACGTCTTGCCCCGAGAACCTGGCCCGCGATGCCGCCGGAGGCGATGGCCCGGCCAATCCATCATCGCCGCCCCCCGAAAAGGACGCCTCGTCGGACCGGCCGCGGGGCATGTCGCGGAAGGCGTGGGCGCGCAGCAACGTTACCTTTGCGGACGACGTGCGCGCGCCGGCGTTGCCTCGCGAACCTCCACTGACGAGGGCCGCAGCGCTCCCTCCTTCCCCTCCCACGACGAAACGTGATGTCACAACTGTTCCGAAGAAGGCGAGGCCGCCCGCCAAGGCGCGCGGAGACGGGTCGAAATCCAGCTCCCTCCCCCCGTCGCCCTCGCTCCGCCGGACCAAAAGCAAGGACAAATCGATCCAATCCCACGCCACCGGCTCCACCGCCGCCTCGTCCACCGGCGAGGCCGTCGAACCTCGCCGCCCCTTCGACGCGAACGGCCGGTGCCCCCGCCACCCCTCCCGCGTCGTGGCCCAGCGGACGGTCCTGGGGGGCGGGAAGTGGACCGCCCTCCCCGGGGGGTGTCCCGAGTGCGCGTTTCGGGACGCCGCGAGGGAGGCGCGGCGGGAGTACGCGCCGCGCGCGGTGGGCAGCGCCAGCCGGAAAAGCGACGCGGCACGCTCGGCCAGCTCAAATTGCAGCACGAAGGCCACCAACCGCACAAAAGGCAGCGGCCGGACCAAATCCAGCGTNCAGAAACCGACGTCGCGAACACGTCATGTGGACATTCGTTGGTTTGCTCTCTCTGATTGGGTTGAACGCGACCTGATCGTCCTCCGCCGGGTGGACACATCCCAGAATATGGCGGACCATTTCACGAAACAACATTCCGACGGCACGTCGACTACGTCATGGGACGTGTGCCACCACAATACTCATCTTGTTTTCAACGTTTGTACACGCAATTCAGGGAAAAGCAGGAGCACACGACAAACAGCGATCCTGCTCTCCCTTCCTTGGATACTGCAACCCGACCGCAGCGAAATTAGTTGCTTCATGGTCCCAGATCGTGGGGCTTTCGGGTGAGCGCTGATGCACTTGCCATTTCGATCCCTTCGGCATCGAAATGGGAGGGGTATCAGCATTAGGTACGATATACGTACTTAATCACTTGTCTCTATTGTACCTACCTAGCTAGGTTATGCCTGTGCATCGCTGCCCTGAGACTGATACTTCTAACTCCTTCGGTTCACTATCATCATGGATGGGAGATGTGGGAGAAGCTATTCTTCATGGACGACCCTTCTGGTTTCCTGCTGCCTCGTTGGCAGCTTCTTAAGTTGGTCGCAACCTGCGGTCAGCACGATGCCCCTCCATACCGTCCATGTATGTGGCTACATCGAATTTGCAAATTCGATTGAGGCACGCATACTATTTCCAGAACGGCGCGTTGCCGTCTGGGATGGCAATTCGAGTTCTGTTGATGATGTGTTAATGGCTAGTTGTGATGTGCCAATGGCTACCACTAGCTGTAAAAACGTCGAGAAATACACTGGTCGCGTGTTGTACATGGACGGCGAAAATGGACAGATGCCCATCGCCAAACATCCACGCACTTATTATGTGGGTGTCACAACGCCGCCCAGATCTGTGGCTGGGCACCTCCAAGTTTTTCTGATTTCACGATCGTTGTCGCGTCAACCAAACTACACCAATGCCAATGATTTTCTCAAACCTCGCACACACGAGCCGGCACCACACTTTCTCGTGTACATCAACTCACATTGCGTAATATTCCGGCAACAAGCATTTGATGCACTTGTTGGCTTTGCGTCGACGCACCATTTTGAAGCGCCAGTGGCAAAGGGCCAGTGCTACGGAAGTTACAAACAACTACAACAACATGACAGTAATCGACGAAAGAGTTGGCGCACCCATGTCGTTTCCGAAATGGTCCCATTTCGATTTGCCCTTGTGATGGAGAACAGCAACGTCAAAGGATATGTGACTGAAAAAATTGCGAACGCATTCATGGCATCGACCGTTCCCATCTACTATGGCACAACCGACATCTTCAAACTCTTCAATAAAGATGCCTTCATCTACTACGACATTCAGGACCCACAACCAGCACTCGACCGTATTGCCTATCTCGAGACAAATCGGACGGCATATGCCGAAGTCTTGGCACAACCTATTCTTGCCGACGGAGAACAAACTTTGCAAGATTACTTTTCCTTTATCGATGATGTTGGTGGCGGGAAGTTAAGGCAACAGATTCGGGATATGGTGCTTGGAGCAAAAGAAATCAATTGAAAGAGTTTTAATCAGTCGCTGCGGCAGGTGTCCGTGCGAATAGTAACCACCGATCTAAAAGTGTTTGTCAACCGTCGCGAACCAATTTTCAACCTTGTCCTTCTCGCTTAATTCGAGCCGCTGGAAGGCCACTCCAACGTTCTTGGAACAAGAACGACAGCGCCCGTATCAAGCATAATGCTGTTGGCCTCCGAGGACGAGCTCGCTGCCCTCTTCTGCAAATGCAAAGCGGCCATCCCGGCAACCGAAAACGCCCGTGATCACGGAAGACTTCCCGCCCCCAAGAAGTGATGACATCTCTTAGAGACAGAGCATAAGATTTTGGTAGGAGAAATATCAAGAATTGGACAAATGATTTCTAGATAACAAATAACAAATGGAAAGACTACGGCGGGTCCGCAACGACCTACTCCGTCGATTCGATGCACCCGGCGCCGGCATTGAGCCGGTTTGGTCTTCGTAGGAGGGCCATGCCCGCCGCCACGGGGGGTGATTTCATGTTTGAGGTGCAACGGCGGGGGATAGTCCGATTTTTTGGGGTATTTAGAACTAGCACCGGCCTGCGGCTGTTGAGAAGACGTCAATACAGACGCTACAGCAATAACATTGGATACTGAGATTGCCTAATAAAATTGAGCCCATGGCTCTTACCTCTTCACTCTCGCCCTCTCCGTGCGTGCATCGGCTGCGTGGCTCTCGCAGTTACGCGCGTAACTGGCCGCGTGACTCGCTTCCTCGCGAAGCTAGTATGGCGATCATACTCGCCATCAGTCGCACCCAACCGACTCGCGCTTGCTCGAACCGCTCCACGCCCAACACACTCCTGCGATGGCTTCGTCGGGCTCGCCCCTGTCGAAACCAGCGTCTTCCGGGACGTGGAGCGCCTCGCACGTGCCGAATCCTTTCTCGCGTCGGCTCCTCGAGCCTGAGTGGTCTCGTCGTCCTCGTCGTCCTCGTCGACGTAATCCACGGCGCATCCCATCAGCCGTGCTCTCATCTCGCGAAATGCCCGCCCTTGCAAAGGCTTCGTCAGCACGTCTGCCCACATGGCTTCCGTCGGGCAATCCACGACCTTGACCTCTCCGTCTCGCACCTTGTCGGTGACGAAGAAGAACTTCGCCTTGATGTGCTTCGTCTTCTTCGAGCTCGAGAACTTTCCGTTCTTCTCCAGCAGCTGGGCGCTGATGTTGTCTTGCATGATCTCAGCATGCGTCACATCGTAGCCCTGCTCTTGCATGAAGTAAAGCGACCAGAGCACCTCGGGCATGAAGAAGTCGACGCTCACCAACTCAGTTTCCGTCGAGCTGCGCGTGTTGAGCTTCAGCTTTCTCGAGTAGCTCGACACTGCTCCCGTCTCTCCAAAGAACATCGCTGCTCCGCCATGCCCTCTGCAATCGTGGTGCACGTTGTGTGATCCGTCGATCCACCACTTCATCACCGTCAAGTCGTCCACCGACAGCCACAGCTTCAAGTTTCGCGTGCACTTGAGGTATCGGAGCAGCCGCTTTAGCTTGCCCCAGTCGTCCTCGTCGGGCTTCTTCACACGCGTCGTGAGGAAAGATACCGCCGTCTGTATGTCCCTCCGAGGGCGACATGACATGAACAGTAGCTGCGCCACCGCTCGGTGGAAAGCCTTCGCCCGCTCTTCGTCCAAGTACTTTCCCTTCGACTCCGTCTCGGCCGCGTCGCGCACGTCAAACAGCCTGTCCGATGCGGGCGTCGCCGCGCGCCCCGAGATCTCCTCTGGGAAATCCCTGATGATTCCGTCCAGAAACTCGATCATGTCCACTCCGAGCCGGCCATCCTTGCCCAGCTCGAGGTTCATCCCGAGGTAATCATGCCTCGGTCCCACGTGGCACGACAGCTTCTCCCCGTATATCTTCCCGAGGTACTTCCCAAACCTCGTGAGCGCCAGGTTGTCCTCGCAGGTCGCCATCAAGTCGTCCACGTGCCAGATGACCGTCATCTGCTTCTCCTCGCCCTTGGCAGTCGTGACCCACTTGTTGGCCACGCACGGATCGTATGGATTCACCACGAATCCGTCCGCCTCCAGCTCGCCCCGGAGCTTCCGATAGAACAGCAGGCTCGAGCGCAGCATGCCGTACAGCGCCTTCTTCAGCTTCACGTACAGCACCGACTTCCCCTTGCGGTTGACCGTCACGAACGGCCGATATACCTCCGGAGCCACGCTCACGATGGCGTCCGCCAGCTCGTCCTTGAGCACCATCACCACGTCTTCGTCCGTCTCGGTGTTCAGGAAGGCCCCTGGCACGTCGAAGAATCTACAGAACCGCCGCTCTTTCGCCGCCACGGCCGACGTCATGAACACGCTCTCGGTGGCTACGGTGGGTGAGGCCGCGTCCTCCTTTGGGATGTAGGCCCTCTGCGGCGCTCCGTTGATGCACAGTCTCCCCTTCATCGACTGGTCGCGCTTCTCCTTCAGGAACATGAGTGACGACAACGCCCTCATCCGCTCCTCACGCGTCAGTTTGGTGGGGTCCTGCGGCTCCCACGTGTCCATTATGTGCAGCTGCTCCAGCTCCTTGCGGAGGCCCTTCTTCGCCTTCGCCCCAAACTTCCTCATTCCAGCCTTTAGGCTGTATTGCGTCATCATGAACGCCATCACCGCGACCTCGTCCGCGGACTCGGTCAGCAGTGCCGCGTCCGTTTGGTGGTCCGCATTGTCCACCACCAGTCCCGCAGCGCTACCAACAGGCTGCGTGAGCCCACTCCTGCGCGAGTGCAGCGACCTTGCTTCGTCCGCCCCCTCGGCGCCGCGGTATCTTCGCTCGTCCTCGCGCCTTCCGCGTTGGAGGGCCACCAATGCGGCTCTGGGGGCTCCGACAGCCACAGCCGCCGCTCTGGGGGCCACGCGGCGCTCGGCCCTGGTGGCCGCGCGCTTCCTCCCGCGCCTCTTGGCTCTCGCCCGCGCCCTCTCCTGCTTGGCCAGCGCCGAGTAGTGCTCGAGCGCCGCCTTGTCGTCGGATTCGGAGGCCCTCCTGCGATCCGCGCCCGATTTCGAGTTGGATTTGGGGGCCTTGCTCGAATTGGGGGCCTTGGATGCCTCGGCGGCACTCCTGTGCGCAGCGCCCGACTGCAAATGGGCTGCTTGGTCAACGAGCCGGTTGCCCACTACACTCCTGCGGGCGCGCGTGGAGCGCCGCCGCGCCGGTTCCTCTGGTTCGGCGGCGGCCGCGGCCGCGGCCGGCTCCGCTTCGGCGGCCGCGCCGCCGAGTTCTTCGTCCTCGGCCCCGACCAGGGGCAGCCCGCCGTCTCCGCCTAGCTCAGGAGGGAGCTCAACATCAACCTCAAACTCTATCTCCTGCGGCTCGGCCTCTATCACGGCCGGCCCCTGCAGGTCACGTTCCTCGCGCTCGGCGGCCTCTCGGATGAACCGCTCGGGGTCAATCCCGGCGTTTTCTAGCGCCGCCGCGGCTTGCTCGTCCGTCGGAGGCTCGGGCTCGTCTTCCACGGCCGTGACTGGGGCGTCCCGCTCCAGCTCCACTCCTGGGAACTCAGCCGATACGTCGGGGAACGGTGCCTCCTCGGGATCCTCCAGGAGCCCCTGGAATTCGGGGTCGTCCTCTGGCACCTCGTCGGTCCAGGAGAACGGTTCCTTCTTCCTGTTCAGGAAACGGTTGCGGCTCGGCCGCTTCTCCCGCGTGGCAATCGCCTCTACCTTGCGGATGATGCTCTCGGGCATCTTCATTTCGGTGAAGTTCCGCCTCTTGATGACCCTCTCGGTGGTCAGGCTGAAGAACTTCACGCTCCCTTGCAAGTTTCCGGACGTTCCCACCGCGATAGCCTCGTGCGTCCGAGGCACGGTGACCAAGTTGGACGGCGACGGCTCGTCGTGAACCTCACAGTACGCGCCGAACGGCACTCGGCAGTGCTTCTTGTAGTCCAGCTTCCAGCGGACAATCAGCTCCCTCGGAGAGTACTCCGCCGAGATTCCCGACTTGGTCGGAAACGCGTTCAGCCACAGCACCACAAAGTAGCACAGCTCTATCACCATCCGCTTCGGCCATAGCTTGAACGGCAGCGTGCAGATGATGCCGCGCATCCGCTCCTTCACCACTCTGATCTTCCGCTCGGCCTCGGCCACATGCTCTTTGGCCGCCGTCGTGTTGCACACGATGCCGGGGAGGTGATCCTTCACCTTCTCGAATTCCCCGTCCATTAGCACGTATCGGACCTTGAAGCCCGCGCGGTAGTACACTTGCAACACTCTGGTCACGTGCTTGGCTAGGTTTTTAGATGTGCGGCTAGGCGTATGCTCAGCGGTCAGAAACTGGATCCTACGAGACAAGGTAAGCAGCATCGGGATCCCGTCCACGAAGAACACGTCCGCCGCCAACGTGACCACTTTGTTCCCCAACACAAATTCCCTCGGTATCTTCACGTAATCCGCCGTAACAGGCGACGGCTTTCTCCTAGTGGTGTGTCCCCTCACTCCTGGGAGGTCGGGACCGAAGATTTTGTCGGCATTAGTCACGTCGGCGCGTTCTATGGGACAGTTGTGGATCATGTTGCTGCTTACCAAGCCCGCAAAATCAGCTTTGCTGGGACCGCCGAGCATACCCTGCGCACGCCTCGCCTCCTTGGCCTTGAGCACCTCCTTCTTGGTGAACCCCTCGAAGCCCTGGCGCACCGTCTGCACAAACAGCAGGGCCGCGGCATCGTCGGACTCCTTGATGTCGAGGTACGGCAGTCCCTTCTCGTCCTTGTAGAAGCGGACGGGTCCACCCTTGGTGTGCGCGACGTAGTACCCATCCCGGCTGTCGTAGGTGACTCGGACGAACTTCTCCAGCTCGTTCTGGGAGATGATGTTGGCGATGCCCTTGGGGAGATGCCAGGCCTGGAGGGGCCCCAGCTTTCCGACGCGCTTGGTGGTGGTCCTGCCGGCGTTGTAGTTCACGTCCAGCCCCCGACTCACGGTCTTGAGCTCGGAGATGTGGGCGTCGTTCACCAGCGACGTCACCGTGGAGCAGTTGTCCAGGTAGTAACGGTCCTTGGGCAGCCCCTCCTCCTCCTGCAGGAGGGTCACGTTGAGCATCGAATACTCCTCCTCGTCCCCCTCGTCCACCGAGTCCAGGGCCGCCTGCTGCATGTGCAGCTCGGCCTCCATCTCGGCCTTCTTGTCGGGGCAGTTTGCCTGCCAGTGGCCTTCCTGGCCGCAGTGGAAGCAGGCAGACTCTCCTGCCTTGTTGTACTGGACCCCGTCCTCGTTCTCCGCGTCGGCCTTGCCGCCACCGCCCTTGCCGCCGCCCCCTCCTTGCATGAAGGCCACGCCGTCATGGCGAGGGGTATCGGCCCTGTAGGTGGGCGTGACGATCGGCTGGTAGTGCTGGAGGCGCAGCTTCGCCTCCTCGGCCGTCTTGGGCCAGTTGTCGTGCCCCGCCATGAAGTCGTTGTTCAGCTCGCGCCGCAGCGAGTCGAACCTGATCTTGTCTGCCCCGCTCATGATCAGGGCAGCCTTGATCTCCTCGGTCACCTCGGCCTTTGCCAACGCCTTCTCGGCGTCGGTCGGGTTGTCCACGTCCGCAACGCGGGGAGGATCCTCCCCGTGCATGGACTGCAACTTGTCCCGCACCAAACCCTCCTGGTCCCCGGGGGACCCCCCGAATTGCTCGACGGTTGTGTACAGACTCAGCAGGTTCTTCGTGAACTGCTCGGTCGGCTGGTCCTTCCCCTGCCTGTAGAGGAACAGGGCCTTCAGCCCCTCAACCAGCGCCATGGTGCCCTGCTTGTGCTCGTCGAATCCCACGCAGATCCGGTTGATCTTTTGCATGAGGAGGTGCAGCTGCTGCTGCTCGAAGATGGTCTCCCACCCCTCCGATTCCTCCAGCTTCGACTTCACGTCCTGGGAGCACTGCCCCCATATCAGCGCAAACCCCTTCTTCACGGCCGCGTCCAGCTTCTGGCGCCGCTTCGCGATGCCCCTCAGCTCCTCATTTCTCATGAGCACGGCGTCGGCATCGGCGGGGTCTACCGCCGCTGGCAACTCGATTGTCTGTTCCTCGCCGGTGCGCACCGTCTTGGCAGCGAGGAAGCTCTCATCCCCACCGGTCCTTGCGATGTAGTTGGCGAGATTCTTGGTGGTCTCCTTGCACTGCGCCGCATACTTGGCGTGCCCAGTGTTGTAGGTTTCGTCCTGGATCTCTTCGATGGCAGACCTGTACGCCTTGGGCGCTCCAGCAAACCCACGCGCGTTGAACCGGCCCCCACGGGCGCCGCGGCCTCCTCGGCCTCCTCGGCCGGCCGCAGCCTGTCGGCTCATGTCACCCTCGTGCTAGCTGCCCTCGGCAACCCACGAAGGTTCCGCCTTTTATTAGGCAATGTTGAGAAGACGTCAATACAGACGCTACAGCAATAACATTGGATACTGAGATTGCCTAATAAAATTGAGCCCATGGCTCTTACCTCTTCACTCTCGCCCTCTCCGTGCGTGCATCGGCTGCGTGGCTCTCGCAGTTACGCGCGTAACTGGCCGCGTGACTCGCTTCCTCGCGAAGCTAGTATGGCGATCATACTCGCCATCAGTCGCACCCAACCGACTCGCGCTTGCTCGAACCGCTCCACGCCCAACAGCGGCCTCCGCTAGCCGCTATGCGGGGCCAAGTAGTTATGTACTTGCAAAGAGGATGAATCAGTTGGAAGAATCAGAGATATTTACGCTGCTATTCTCTCACAGTAATGCCAGGCGCAGCCGACATTGTGCAAACCCCACTTCGACTTGAGAAGAGTATCCTCCTATTCAAATTTTAAGTAGATTTCTGTAAGATTATGACGGAGAAGATTTGCGACTGGTCGGCTACGGCTGCCACGATGAAGACCAACTTTGTCAAGCACGTGCAACAGCTTGCAGGAGACGTCTGCGGAAAGTTCGCATACGAGAACCAAATCGAGGCGAGGAGGACGGCTACACGTGGCCCTCTTCCATGACGAGCGTCGAGGGAGCCGAGCGGCTCTGGGCCATCCTGAAGGAGCTCAAGTACCTCAGCGAAGACGCCGAGGACTTCACCGACAAGCAAGTCAACCGCAAGTTCCTGCTCAAGGCTTTGACGCCGAATATGCGGCTCAAGTACGTCGAGACAAGGGAGGCGAGAGCCTACTTCGCCTTACGTACAATCTCAAAATAGAAAGAAGCCGGATTTTTTCCAAAAGGAAAATCGCCTGTGTCTGGGCCGCGAGACGCCACACATTGGGTTGACTCCCCCCGTTCCGCACAAAAAACAAAAAGCAGGAGTTGCAAACCAAACGCTCGCCCCTCGCCGAAAGAAGCGTCACCGCTCCAAAATCCACCTCCGCTCACCCCGCGCGCCGGCCCTTCTCCTCCAGCCCCCGCGCCGCCGCCACCCTCTCCACGCCGGACGTTGCCCGCGCCGCCAGCCCGCCCTTCCCGCGCCGTGCGGCCCCCTTGCCGCCGCCGCCGCCACCGCTGCCGGGGTGAGGGCCTCCGGTCGATGTGGCAGTGCGACGTCTGCGCCGCCGCCTTTGAAGCCCGGGAAGAGGCGGTGGCGCACGAACGAAATTGCTTGCGCCGGTCCCGCGCCGCCGCCAAAGCTCCTGCAAACAACGGAGATGGAGCTGGATTGTCACACGCAGCCGCCGCCGCCGGTGACCACCCACGATATCCGAGCTGTGCGGGATCTTTGGAGGTATGCGGAGGATATCGAATGGACCTGCGTCGGAGATGCGGATAGCGGCCTGCGGAAGAAGAAATTTGCCGACTTGTTGGCTCTGCGCGGGGTATACTTTGACAGCCCCCGAGACGCACACTGGGGGCCGATATGGGCAATCAGAAGTGAAATTGAGAGGGCGGTGGTTACCCTTCCTGGCATTCGCAAATCTGTTTGCAAAGTGGCAGAGAAATATTCCTGCTTTGCAACACTGGACTTCGCCGATCACCCGCTCCACCACCATACATCCAACCTGCTGCGCATGAGCTCGGAGCTGGAGAGCATATCTGATGTGATTGCGCGGTACTGCAAGGGCACTCTCGTGTGCGTTCCTGCTTCCCTTCGGCTATTCTTGACGCAATGGAAGATATCTTGAGTTGTCTGGTGCCCAAACTGTTGCGGTTGGCGAAGGAGATGCGCGACCACACGGTTTTCTTCCAAGATGATGGATTCTACAGCAAGAGCCATGCACTTGCGCTTGCTCTGAAGGGCCCGAAAGGATCGAGGAAGAGGGGCACTGCAATTGCAAAGATGGCAAGTGCGGGAAGAATACCGAGCAAAAAGGCCATGTATGAGATTGTCAAAACGCACGAGCAAGGGGGCACCGTTATTGAGCAGCGATGGAACGTGGCAAGAGGACGGAAGCCCATATTATATCACGGCTCAAAAGGAATTGGGAACATTTTTGGCAGTGGTGACGATCTGGATATCCGACTATGGAGAGTGGGACATCACCGAGCTCATTTACCATCCCCCGATGGAAGCAAACCTCTTCGATTTCCTTGGGGTCAGCGACACACGGCTTCACTTCTCTCCCGTACAAATTCTCGTGATTCCCCGGCCACCACACGAGAAGATGCGCCCCGGCCGGCCCGGCCTGGCCTCCCGGCCCATCCGCTTGACTAGAGTTTTGGCCCAATCCCGCTACGTAGGTAGATATCATAAAGGCCGTGCAGGCCTCATGGCAAAAAGAGGTTCCCCAAATTGGGAGCCCTGCTGTATGCAATGACCAGCTGGTCGATCGGTACCAGGACTCCACTTCTGCACCGAAGCCGATTCAGTGCAGTTTTCCCGCGAGGACGCTGCACAAGGCGGCGCCAGAGACTCTGAATCTCTCGCGAGGGAGGGTCGTTCGGATGGAAGGGCAGGTGCAGGAAGACGCGCCGTTTGCTGGCGAGCCGTCTCTGCTCCTTGATCTCCGCGCGTTGCTCCACGCTCCTCGAAAGGTACTGGAAGGCGTTGTCGATGGCCTTCAAGAAGAGCGGCGTGAGCGTCTTCGGCCTGTGGCCGCGGTCGAGCAAGCGGCCGTAGAACTTGCACAGCTCGTCCTCGGCGTCGCTCTGCCTGGAGCAGAGCGAGTAGGCGCGAAGCACCTGGCCCATGACGAGCCCCGTCAGCATGCCTGGCGGGTGGCTCGAGTGGGGCGGCAGGTAGAGGTGAAGGGCGAGCGGCTTCGAGTAAAGGCTCGTCTCGATCTTCGATCCGACGATGTTGATGCGGAGGTCCATGAAGAGGACCTCCTTTGAGCGGGGCGTGAACTCCCACTCTAATCCCCCAGCGTTGACGGCTCGCTGGAAGGCGGCCCAGTTGTTGGCGTCGACAGCAGGATCGGCATGGTGGATCCAGATGCCGAGGCCGTCGTAGATGAAGCGCCGAAGGAGCATCAGCGAAGTGCCCAGAAAGTCCAGGACGCCGCCGTCCTCTTCGTGCAATGCCACAAAGAGGTTGGCAATCGGCGGCGCGGGCGCCATCCCCATCGCCACGCCCCACTTCTGCAGTACGACGAGGTCGCCGAATCGCATGCGGTTGTTGCGCATGACGAGGGCGATGGCCTCGACCAGCGCCTCGGGCGGAAAGTCGAAGCGTTTGGTGGCGGCGTCCGAGCGAAGGAACGCCGACAAGGCCGCGATGCAGTCCTCCGTATCGATGTTAGTGTACATCGAGACGGCGTCGAAGGAGAAGAGGCTTGCGTTGGACGGGATCACGAGCCCATCGAGCTCCCGCTTGAGCTCGAACGAGTCCTTGAAGTACGTCCGTTGGCGTTGGACGATGGGCTGGAGCATCTCGTCGATCCACTGTCCGATGGGGTGAGTCAACGACGCGCAATCCGAGCAGACAGGGCGTGTCTTCAGCGGAGTCTTGTGCAACTTGTACAACAAGTAGAAGTACCCGAAGGGGTCTTCCAGCGCGGCGTCCAGCTTGGAGCGGAGGAAGGCCACGGCCGAGTCGGCGAGCACCTTTCGATGCCGCACCGTCCAGTCGAAGATCTCCGCCTTCAATTCGGCGGCGGCGGCGAGGGCTTGCCCCTCCGACACCAGCTCGTACGTCTCCGCGTCCAGTAGATGGCGGAGCCCGTCGCGGACGTATCTCGTGAGCTCGACAGCGACGGGGCCGAGGCCCTTGTCGGCGCTCGCAAAGACAATGGAGTCATCACCCCGCAGCTCGCGTTGCAAACGGCGGAGGAAGAGGTTGATGTTGGGCGTGCCGCGGCGCTCCCGAAAGAGGGCCGTGAGCTCCTTCTCGAAGGCGCTCAGGCGGGCGTCGATCTCCCGCGGCGGCAGGCCCGGCTGGTAGGCCGACTTGAGGTACAGCTTGGTGGGCTGCAACTCTTCGATGCTGTCGGCAAATTCGCACGCCAGTCCGACTTGTCGGATCAGGCGTTCCGCGCCCTTGACGGCCACCTCGTGAGAGGTAGTCTTCTTGGGCACGGGGATGAACTTGAAGCCCAGCCCGATCAGCTGGGCTGCGGCGGGCGGAACGACACTGCCGGCGGTCAGGTCGTGGAAGGCCTTGTTCAGGATGGAGTTTTGGTAATCAGCCATGGGCTTCATACCGAGTACGCGGCGCGCATTGAGGTGGGTGGAGAGGGTCAGGTCGGGTACGAAACCGTAGTCTCGTTCGACCTTTGCCTCGACGGCGGCTAGCGCTTGCGCATCGTCTTGGACGAGCCGCGCCCTCTCCCACTCGACTTGTCGTTGCCACGGCCGGAGGGCATTTCCACTTTTGCGGAGCCATTTCCACATTCTGCCAGAGGGCCCAAAAGCCAT